>CATIWF010156586.1:0-31352 GCA_949630135.1 Balakata baccata
TCCAACAATCACGGAAAAACCTACAAATATTAATATGACATAAGAAAAAAATAATTATTTATTATAATTTATAATAAATTTGTATTATATGCATCATCGTCATTATTATTACATAACTATTATTACTCTAAATTTTAATAATATTTTCACTAAATAAATTTATCAATTTATTAAAATTTATCTACTAACACTACATCACTTTTATTCATAATTTTATAATATTATTTTGCACATTAATTAAATAATTACTACAACTATTTATACATGACATATTATTATTATGCACATTAGTTAAATATTTACTACAACCATTAAAATTTATCTACTAACATTATAGTGTTGTGCTTTTATTCAGAAATGTACACTATTATTTATGCATATAAATTACTTAAAATATTATATGTGTATTTTTTCCGACATTTATCTATATAAAATTATCTATATATTACCTTGAGATATATAAAATTTCTTTTATACGATCTTCACCTGCACGATCCAACGATCCAAAGTACCAAATTTTTTACATGCACTAGACAAAAAATCAAATATATGATTATAACAAGAATAATTTATTTAACCAAAAATACATTGCTGATTATTTTTTTTCAATAATTTCTCAATATTTTTTATAATTTTTAATTTCTAGTGAAAATTAATTACCGAAAAATAAATAATAAAATTATAAACCTTAATCTAAATTCATTGACAAAAAATATAACAAACCTTTATTTTGCAGATTAACCGGATAAATGGAAGAAGGAAGAAAGGAGAAATGGAGGAAAATTTGATAACCAGAAAAATCGAGAAAGGAAATAAGGAAAGAAGAAGGAGAAAGGAAGAAAATTTGATAAGCAGATGAAAGAAATAACATTGAGCAGCATATTTATTTTGGTTGTATGATCACGGGCTCTGATAGAAAAAAAAGCAGTCTGAAAAAACTGGAGGATTCCTGAAGAAGGTGGACTGGCACACCACCAGCGGAGGGCGCACGGCGCATCACTTGGAGCACCATTGCGTGCCCTAGTTCATGTGTGCGCCACGTGGCGCATGGTGCGCTAATTCAACTGGCGTACTGTGCCACAGCATTTTGTCACGTGGCCGCGCGCCACTCCAATTAGCGCACTATAGTCATGCTCACCATTTGGACTGGCACACCGTACCACAAAATTGTAAATATTTTTAATTTTACCACAAATTTATAAATAAAATTTTTAATTACTTTATTTTAAAAAATATCCCCTCATCTATACACAAGTTGCTTATGTTGTACATGACATTACTTTTCAATGCACCAGAAAAGTCATCTGTCATTTTTGTGTAGATCAAAAGAGGAAAAAAGGCTATAACCCACAGTACATGACATTACTTTTCAATGCACCAGAAAAGTCATCTGTCATTTTTGTGTAGATCAAAAGAGGAAAAAAGGCTATAACCCACATCTAAAACAAAAGTACTGCATTTCCAAACCTACTACTATAAGATATATTTGGCCATCACCAATAAAATATAATGCCAAACTTGTGTAGCTCTTTTCTACAACAACTATTTGATCTACACATAAATATGCGAACTTCTAACGTAACTATATGATATATGACGCTTGATATAAATGTCCCTTTCTATTTCCTTGCATAATTCTGCCCTTTTGCACATTAGACTTGATTAGACTTTTTATTTTCATTTTTACCGGTTTTTTACTCTTTTCTTTTCAAAATGAGAATCACTTAGTATTTAGCACAAGTTTTTCATTCAATTAAGAAAGAAAATGGCCATTCTTCTATCTTTTAAATATGGATTAAGAATTTTATTAATTTGTATGGTCACCACTTATCTTATACATGCATATATTTATTTTTAATATTTGTTTAATTAACTTAATTACCAAAATAAATTTTGGGTAAACCTTAATTATCAAATGAAATATGTAAACTTGTATTTAATTAACTCAATTAATATTATTTACTTTGGTAAACTTTGAATAGATTTTTGATAATTTTTAGTTGAGAGATTATGTGGATGTAGAGTAAACTTTTGAAAAATCTTGGGTAACTTCAACTTTCATTAATTTTCTAGTAAACCTTGAGTCAATCTCTGGTAAATTTTGAATAAATCTTGGGTATACATTTGGAAAATATTAGGTAAATGTTGGGCAAATCTTAGGTAAATATTTGATAAACTTTGGTTAACTTCATTTTTTAAACTTTTAGTAAATTTCAGATAAACCTTTAGTAAATATTGAAAAATTTCAATTTTTATTAATTTTATGATAAAACTTAGTTAAGACTTAGGTATAAACCCAGTGGCGGTACAAATTTGTAGGGTCATTGGACCCCATAATTTTTTTAAAAACTATTGTTGTAGTTATACTTAAATAGACCCCATTATTTTTAATAAGTGGATCCCAATAAAATGAGTGATTAGTGGTTAAATAATTATTAATTTAATTAATGACATATTAAAAATGATATATTTGATAGTGTTTGAGCATCTTCGATAGACTAATTAAATTAAATTCAAATTTTTTATTTTAAAGATCCATATAGTATAGAAATTTATCTTTAAATTATGTAGTAGAGAGTCAGTTTAACTCTTTATATTTAAAGAGCTAAACTTTATACCTTCTTCTAATTATAATTAATATACTTTTATGCATGGTTTACCTTTTTTTTAGTTTGTGTTTTTTTTGTAAATTTATTAGTGCATTTCTTTAAAAAATACCTTTTTCTTTCATTACAATAAAAAACATTTATATTTTTATTTTAATAACTATTTATTTATATGAGATAAATTAAAATAAAGAGTAAAAATATAAAAATTCTATTGTACTTATAAAAAAAATTATTTAATATATTTAGAAAACCAGTAAGATGTTTTTCATTATACCAAATGCTATTTTTTTTAAAAGCACTACTAGAAATGCTCTTAATAATATTGCAATTATGAATTATTTTCATAATATGAAAACTCATTGATGAATACCATAAAAGAATTTTTTTGTTGTTGTTGTAGTATCATATGTATATTTTAATAATTAAAAATTGTACTATATACGGACCTCATAAACCTTGTGTAACTTCAAGTTTTATTAATTTTCTTATAAATCTTGGATAAACAATTGTCCAACAGAGTTTCCATATTTTTATAATCTTTTTTTAGGTGCTTTTAGAATTTTTGAAAAGAATTTTAGTGCTTTTTGCCATTTTTGAAAAAAATTTAAGGGATAGTATTTTTATAAATATTTAGTCGCTTTATTTATTTATTTTTATAAAAATCCCTTGTTAAAACTTTACAGCCCAATTGTACACCCTTAACGTTGGTTTGAACTAAGCAATCCGAATCCTAACATTTCGGATTAAAATGGTACTCAAATGGATCAATATTAACTTTTCAGATAATCATATCATAATATATATATATATATATATAAAAGTGAGAATAGAGAAAGACAAATAAATTTACCGAAAATTCAATATAATTATATTAGTTAATTGAGTTAATTTTTTTATTTAATAATTTAATTTATTAGTAAACGTTGACACAAGATTTTTGAAACCCAATAAAATAAAAAGCCTAAGCCCAATAAATAATTTAAATCCAAAACCATAGTAAAACCCAATAGTAGAAAAGAGTCAAATAAAGCAGTTAAATAAAATATTTGGAAAATATGAGTGGTGCGAAAGAAAGGGGAGCAACGGCTAAGAGATGTTGGCACTACTGGAAGTTAGGGATAAAGTGGGGTAGTTGGAGAGAGACTAGAGAAAGTGGCAGACTAGGAAGGACGTGCTCAACAATTATTTTGGTTTTACTGCTATAAAAAGGAAGACAGCTACAAGAACAGGAGACGAACCAATGACTCTACAACCAACAATCACTCAGCAAATTGTTCAATTTTAGTCAATCTCTAGCAAAATTTTATTTCAGCATTAGTTTTGTTATGGTCTTAGTTCCGGTTATTTCAATTTTATTGTAAATCATTAATATCTTTTTATCAGTAAAACTTTTGTCTTTAGAATTTGGTTTTCAATATTCAGTTTTTTTCTGAGTTCAATTTTCATTTATTGTCAATACCTTTTGCTCAAAATTTCCAATTTCACTAGTAATTAGATTTAGGCATACTGTCAAAGAAACCTAGGGATTTACATTTTTTTTATTAGAAGTTAAGGCACAATCTTTACATCTAATTTGGAAAAATTTTAATTTTCTGGCACGCTTGCACTTTTACAAATTTTATTTTTGCAGTGAATAGTAAATAATATTAATAATTCATTAATTAGAAGTCAAATTCTAATAAAACTAGAAAACTATATTTTATATAAAAAATAAATTAGATATTTAAAGTGTTTGAATTCTTGAATTTTTTACCACATTAAACAATTTGGAAATTATGTTTGTTGCTAAATGTTATGAATGAAAATGAATTTATATTCCCTATAGGTCACATGTCTGCTTATGGTCTGATTGCAACCATTCTTGTAGATTTGTTTTGGTGTGCTTGGTTGGAAGTTCTATATATTGCTAATAGTTATGGATGAAAGTCAATATTGAGTTGAACTGCATGGCTCCATTGTAAAGGGGTCTGATAATTTTTTCTGGTATTTTCAAGGAAATTTTTGTGGTGTTCCTTTCCTGTGGATGTAAGATCTTTATGTTTGCTAAATACGTCAATCTTTATAGATACTATATATGAGTTTTAAGCTATTGTGAAAGTGAATATGGCCTTGAATCTGTTTATTATATGTAAAGTTAAAGTTTTCAAAATTTATGTGCATATTATATTATAATGTACTTTTATATAGAATATAAGAATTAAATATAATTAACAATAATTAGCATTTAAATTAAATATGATTTAACTACATATTGGACAAGATTATTATTATTATTTAATTAATAATGATGAATCAAATTGGGAATAGGAGGATATGTAAAATTACTGTAAAATACTTACTACCTCTATTTTATATAATTCTTAATACTAGACAAATTAGTAATCTTTATATGAGTTATAATACTAGTCCAATATCTAATAATCATGTATAATGCACATTAATAATTGCCTCAACTCTTAATCAAATTATAAAATATATAAAAGTAGGAATAGGATGATAATCAAAATGACCGTAAAATATTTACTACCTTTATTTTATATATGATTTTTAATAAAGAACAAATTAGTAATTGATGAAATTTGAGATAAATATGCACTTATATAATTCACTATGAATAAAATACTATAATAAAACAAAATAAATTAATAAAAAACAAAAAGAAATATATAAACCAAATAGTGATTAATGACGAGTCCAATATTTAATAATCATGTACAATGCCTTTATTTTATATATAACTCTTAATATTTGAGATAAACATGTGCATTCATCCCAAATATTTGTAGCATTAGGATTTTATCTATGAATAGTAATTCTATCAATATTGAAATTGAGTTAGCTTATTAATATCAAAAAGAAAAAAAAATAATTTAATAAAAAAATATTAGGAATATACAGTAAAAAAATATAATGGATAAGATAAATAAATTAATAATCATAATGAGCAAGATAATTAATAGATCAGATAATATGACATGAATTATTAATATATAGTATGATATAATAATCAAATATAATTAGCAATCATTCCATATAAATTTAATATTAATATTATTTTAATTTGTTATTTTAATATTATTTTATTTTTTAAATATTTTATATAATATTTAAATTATTTTAAATATTTTCCTATTAAAATATTAAGTGTTAAATTATTTTGTTTTATTAATTTTTCTATTACTTATTAAATTAATTAACTTAATTATTTAGTTTTATTGAGTGTTTTAATTATTTGTTATTTATTGTTTTAAATGAAAAAAATATTAGTTTTGATATATTTGTGAATTAAATTATTCTATTTATTTTAATACAAATTTAGTGTCAATATTATTTTAATTTGATTTATTTTTTTATTTTATATTATTTTAATTTTACATTACTTTAGATAATGTTTATATTATTTTTCATAATTTTTACATTATTCTAAATATTTTTCAATTAAAATATTAAATTTTATTAATTTTATTATTTATTAAATTAATTAACTTAAATATTAATAAGTAATAAAATAATTTAATAAGGAGTAAAAAGTAATAAAAAAAATTGTGCTATAAGTAATAAATATACAATAAACAATTAAGTTAATTAATTTAATATAAGTAATGAATATACAATAAATAATTAAGTTTAAAATAATGAACAATTATATTAAAGACGATTGCCAAAATTTGTTGGATGTTGAAATCAATAAAAATAAATTACCTACTCTCTAAATATTATATTGGAACAGCAATGAGCATGGTCGAATCCCAAACAGAAAATTAAAATAAGATTAATCAATATGAGAAAACTCTAGTCAAATGTATAATCAGCCTTAAAGATTTTTCAATTGATCATCGATACAAACAAAATCAATTCCAATTCAAATACATCGGTTCTAGCCACTAATACGCTTTAGTGACCAATTCTTCCCTTAGTTAATCAGTAATCAAAACACATTCTTCAATTATTCTCTTGTTATTAAGTAATCCAAGAAACGCTCTTAAAATTTAATATAACAACAACAATATGAATTATGAAGATAGTCAATACAAACCAATAAACACGAACGCTTTGTTTAGAAAGCTTGTTCACAATCAATTATATTGTTTGTTACTTATGTCAAATTAATTAAACAATTACGGATTTGACAATCTTGACTAATAATAAATTGCAAGAATAAATCAAATCATTGACCAATTATTCAATTCATCAAGCAATTATATCAACATGCATACTTGACTTAAAAGAAATAAGAGAGTTAAGCTTAGATCTCACAAGTGAAAACTCTAAGAATTTGATTAACCTTCAACTAGAAATAAATTTAATATGCTATAAACTGAAAATACAATCCAAAATAATAAAAATTATCTGAATGTGAAAGTGGCATTCCAAGATGTTTACAGTCACTAAAGGTTTAAATATCCCTAAGCTAACCCTAAAGTTGTGCAGACAAAATAGAAAGAATTCCTAAACAAGCAGCAACTCTGATCAAAAGTGTAACCGTACCTTATCTTCACTCGTCCAGAATACACTTTAGAATAAGACAGCAAATCCCAAATACGACTTGCTTGTACTTTATATCACATTTGCTCTTAGATATAAGCCTTCTAGCGCCAAATGCTTCAACAAATCTCGAATGCTATAAAATTAAGCACAAATAAGTTCTAACTTCCAAAATCAACACCAAAACATAAAATATATCTAAATATATCAATTAAGCACAATCGTCACAATAATTCTAAGAAGTAAACAAGAGTAAAAGTGTAAAAATAACCAACTAACAAATTCCTCCACACTAAACTCTTGCTTGTCCTTTGTCCTTAAGCAAACACAAAACAAAACCAAATATCTCAATGAAAAATCCTCAACTACAATAAACCTCAATCACCACACATTATAAAAATTAAATCAAGATACAATCAAGTAGACATATGCATCTCACAGCATGAATTATGAATATCACCTTAAACATCTCATCCACTTCAACAAAATCAACAAAATTAAAATTCAATTGAACCCAATGCCCTCTCATTGATGTCACTCAATCCACTCAATGTGTTTAGGTATATTCAAAACAAAGCTCTCATTCAAACAAAGCAAATACGTCCATAAGTTTACATTTTCATCTAATATCCACTGCTTAAAAATATAACCAAAACACAAATCAGGAAGTTTTTAAAATGGTTGTAATGAGGCTAGGGTAGAAGGGTATGTAAAGAGGGAAAGTAAGTGCTATGATCATAAGAAACTAATAAACAACGTAGAGACCAAAATTAGCTCAATTTTCCATAACTACAATGGTGAATCAAACACTTTTACAGCAGCAAACATTTCAAAAATTTTGCACTTTACAGCACTGTAAGTTCAATTTTTGTTTTCTTTTTCTTCTTTTTTTTTTCTTTTTCTTTTTCTTTTTTTCCCTTTTTTTATTATATTCCACAAGTGAATACATTGAAATAATTTCATCCGGTCTCTGCTGTATTTTTTTTTTCTAATTTTTCAAGATTTACCTTCCATAATATTAGCAAAGAGTTGTAGAAAAATATGTGTATTGGTCTCTAATTATTTATTAGAACTTACGAACAAGGGTAACAAAGAGGATATCAAAACAAAAGGATTGATTTGGGTGATTATAGATAGTCAACTCAAGAAAGAAAGGTTCAAGGTTCAAAGGGCTTGACTAAGTGATAAATAATGGTAGGTTGTTTAAAGCAAGTTAAGATGGGGTAATCTTAATGCCTCTATCACTTAAGTGTATTGGAAATATATGCATGCAGTCTCAACTAGTATTCAAATGCAAATTCTAGATAATTTTGTCATGTTTGAAAATTACATATGAAAGAATATTTAGAACTTAAAGATGAATGCTCCATATTGGCTCAAAACTCACGAAAGAAAAATAGGTAATTGTATTGGATTTAACACACTCATTAATTGAATCAAATGTCTAGGAAGATGAGATACCAAGAATAATGCATATAAATCAACCATTTAATACAAATATCACTTTCAAGATCTCAATTTCATTCTATAATATGCAATGATTAAAATTCACCAACAAGAGGACAATCATAAAGACAAAATTTTGCTAAGTGTTCAATTAAAATCTAAAAAGTTTTGGAAGTTATTTTCAAAAAAAAAATTGTTTAAAACTGACATTTACATTTGGAAACCTTCAAAAAAATATAAAGAAAACTAAATAAATCACAATCACAATTCAGTCCCTCCCCCACACTTAAAAGACACTTCCCTATAAAAGCAGCGGGCAAAGAAAGAGTTGTAATCAAAATTTTGTCCAATTCATCATTTCGTGCGTGTGCTACATTTATACATATCCTTATTTTACTTCTCTTCTATAAATATGAAGCCATTAAAAGCTCAGTAAATAGATAAATAACCATAAAACAAGGTAGGGGACAATGATAAAATGCAACTCATAAGCAAAAGTGAAGGAATATAATAGTTCAACAACTAAACTTTAAGTCACGAAATATACCAAATCTAGGAATGCAAGAGAAGATATTTAACACCCTACCTAAATAATAAGATTATGCCTATTATATCACCTTATAACAGGAACTATTCTATTATATAGATAGAATACCACTATCTGTACTTATCTTGTCTTACTACTGACTATTTATCATCATCTTATATATTATTGTTATACGTATATTTCGGGTTCATATCATAATGGCTCATATAATTTTTTTTCCTTTTTCACACATCATATACATTAGCATTCAGTTTTGGGCTCTAAGCCCTATGCATGTACAAAATATATAACATAACTATGTCATATAAAAGCCATCACACTATTCCCATATGCATGTTTATGCAAAATACAAAACGTGATAAGATAGACCCGCAAACCAGGCCTTAAATGTCTGCACTCGATATGGGCACTGACTGACTTCTCTTTCTCAACTTTTACTATTTACAAGCTCATTGACCTGCGTGAGAAAAATCTACGCTAAGCTATTTCTCACTTAGTGGTACATATAGGCAGTGGAATTTTCCCATGCATCAAATAGGTATACAACATAAAATATATCATGAAATCATGTATCATGGCATATGAACATATTAATCATGCTTATGGTAAATAAACAGGTGATGTATCAACTATATACAATGACCATATTCGTATTATATACATACTTTATACTTTTACTGTTATACTTATTACCAGTATTTTTCATTTATCAACTCTATTTGTCTTATTCATTTTCTTTTTCAATAAAAACTTCGACAAATATCCCAGACTGGTTGGATACGAGATGTGAAGTAGGCGCACTCAGTCTAGGGCTAGACATCCTACTCACTTTGTATACAAGATATGAAGTAGGCACACCAAGACCAGGGCTTGTCATCCTACTCATCCATTGTAATTTGTACAGTCATTCGAGCTTCCTTAAGTTAAGCATGCTCACTCAAACCAGAGCTCAGCTAACCTGACTGAGTATAAAAATATGAGTACCAAGAACATGAGCTTCTAGTCTAGGGCTAGACAACTCGATCCTCACTCATACATCTCATCGATACGTATCGCTTTTCCCCTTCATGATGCATCATTTACCCTAAAATAGTCATCAGGTAGAGAAATGAACATTTATATCAAAGTATCCCTTTATTTCAATCTCATTCTTTTATATTTCTATCATGTTTCCATATTTTATATGCATGCTCACATGTCACATTTATGCATATCAATATGTTTTCACATGTTTCCACATCATATTATTACATTTGTGCATGATTGGCATATTTCAGACCTATAAAAATATCATTTAAACATAGGTCATTATTGCTGTGAATAGTATTGTCACAGCTATGACAAATATGGCTAGTTGTGACACCTGGCCGTGAAAGACACTAGACTAAAGTGTCATGGTCATGACGGTTTCAGCATGATTGTGTCGCCGGTTGTGAAAGGTCCTAACTTGTGCATATAGTCAAATTGTGTCAAAATTCCACTTCTAATCCCTTCCTAAACATATGTAGACATCATCCATGGTCATTAGACACCAAATAAATAAGTTATTACAACTCAAATCATCCCACAAAATGGGTCACAACCAAGCTCACAACTCAAGCTTTACACATGCATTGTACCCACATTAACACATTTGCCATTTTCTTGCTTATAACCATATTTATACATATTCAAAACTCTAATTAACCTTTCTAACATTTGATCATGCCATTTCATGCTTTCATATTATATAGTATTACAATACTTATTAAATAAACATGTCAACAACATTATTTTACACAACTCAATATTTACATGCATTTATCTCATTTAAGGGGCAAATAACAATGTGTGTATGTACAAACCTCTATTAGGAGCTTGACAAAAACTCAACTAAGGAGCTATCTACTCTCCTTGTCTGTCTCCTCCCTCTTGTTCTTGTTTTCCTATCACAATAATGTCATATATCAATTATTGTGTCTATGGTAATATGACAAAAATGTAAAACTACTTCATGCTCTACAAACTATGGTTATTATGCATGATTTTAACTCCATATCATGGTACCACACTCCTAGTAACTTCAAATGACATAAATACACCCATTATCCAAACACTTTTCATCTCCCTCTAAGGGTTTCCAATCAAACAACATAATCACCTTACATAAGTTTATGGGTGTTATGTCATGTATTCATATATAATGACTAAGCCCTAGTTTGTAGGTGTTAAAAGATAAGCCATAATAAACATTATGCAGTAAACATATATCAATCACTGGCCTAAATCAAATTGTTAGAAAAACGAAGCACTAAAAGCCACCATCCCAACCAGCTACATCCGATAAAATATATAGTAAACACCAATAATTAGGAACTTATCAAGTCAGCAACTCCACAGGGGTGAATTTACCAATAACCACTCAATATTTCAAATAGAAATACCATATAAAAAAAAGGCGGGATATATTAAAAAAATCTCAAATTCAGTTCAAGGATGAACCTATAGCAATAACTCAAACTACACAAAATCAGATATTACTCACAGTGTACTCAACAAGTGGCCTCAAATTATGAATCACACAACAATATCACAAGACCCAATTAGCAGAAAATAAGAAAAGGACAACTAGTTGTCAATAAACAACAGAGGAAAAGAGAAATTCAAACATGTTTAGTAGAACCCACCCACAATCACAAATCACACCACTATTGGAGTGATAATGAGAAATGATTACTCATGAACGGCTAAAGCGACTGTGATCAAAGGAGGCCGAAGGAAATCAAATCGATGCTACTGATAGCGTGAGTGGCAGAAAAGCAACGAAGAACTGCTGGCAGGTGCGATTCTTCGCTGTTTGGAGTAGGAGATGCTGGTGATGAAAAGGGAGAGGTCGAGATGTGTGGGAGAGTCAATTTTCTTGGTGGGGCATTTGTAACGCTGGTTAGGAGGGGTGGAGAAGGTGAATCGGTGACGACAGGTGGTGTTTCGAGTCCTTAGGAGGGTCAATAGCTGTTCAAAGGAAAAGAGAAGAGAAGATGAAGATAGGGTGAGTTAGGGCAAATGAGGGTAAATAAAGAATTAAATAAAAAATATTAAATAAGTAAAAGTAAAACGATTTAAATAAAATTAATAAATATTTAAATATAGATAAAAAAATTTTAAAAAAAAGACATTAAATACAAAAACTACACTGCAACAAGTGAAGAGGAGTAAAATAGATATCACCACAAGAATATAACTGACACAGCAACTGAGTGGTCTCCAAAAAAGGAAAAACATTCATAACTGAAACAACACACTTCAGGGAAGACAATTAATAAAGCATGACCACGTTTTAATTAAAATTGCAGTAAAACAAAAGAAAAATGATTAAATAAGCTGGAAAAATTAAATAAATAAATTAGGCTGCCTCCTAATATCACCTTTCTTTATGTCTTTAGCTAGACGCGATTTTGCATTAGTCATCCAGGAGGAATTTGAGACCATTGAATTCTTTTCTTTTGGTCAACAAAAAATAATTTTCTAGACCTCATCTTATCATGAAATACTTTGGTTTTCTCTTTTATTGCCTTCTTTAACTTCTTTTTGCTAAATTCTTGGCCAAGAGCAATCTGAAACTCATCTTCTTTTTCATATTCAAAAATTCTCTGCATTGAAGGGTCAATCATATATATAGCAAAAATTGATTTTATTTCATTATAATATTTCATGGCATCATAAATGTTAAATTTAATCACATCACCATCAAATTCCCTAGTCAGGGTACCTTCATCTACATCAATTTTTAGTTCTAGTTATTTTAAAACATGGTCTCCCTAAGAGAATTGGAACTAAATTAGAAGAGTTATCCTCATCTATATCAAGAACATATAAATCAACAAGAAAAACTAAATTATTAACCTATACAAGTACATTCTCTAACACACCCTTAGGATAAGCATTAGTTCTATCTGCAAACTGAATAATCACACCAGTTTCTTTCAGTAGACCAGTATGAAGAGATGATTAAATAGAAAGTGGCATGACATTTATGAAAGCACTGAGATCTATCATAGCTTTTTCAAACTTAATCTGTCCTATCTGACAGGGTATAGAGAACATACCTGGATCCTTACATTTGGGAGGGAGTTTCTTTTGAATTACAGCAAATACATTTTCCTCCACACTTGCCTTTTCATCCCCCCTCAAATGTTTTTCGTTAGTACACAATTCTTTGAGAAATTTGGCATACCTAGGGATTTGTCTTACAACATCAAGCAAAGGAATGTTCATTTTTACTTTTTGAAACAACTCCATATTTTATTTTCTTGCTCCTTTTTCTTGAATTTGGAAAAACGGCTAGGGAAGGAAGGAGTTACAACTCGAACATGGGCCAAAACATATTACTGTTCAGATTTTAAATCAGTATTCTCTTCATCTTTTTCCAACTCCTTTTCCAGGTCACACTTTGAAGTAGGTTCACCAGATGTTAGAAGTTCTTTGCTACTTCTTAATGTTATTGCACTTACATTCATCTTAGAATTCACAACAGTTTGAGAAGGTAATTTACCTAATACTTAGGATTCCAAATTACCAACTGAAGGGGCCAGCTGACTTAATTGTATTTCCAAATTTTGTATACTTGCTCTTATTTCCATTGACATTGCTGAGTGCTATTAACAAGAGAAGTAACAATTTGCTCTAGAGACATACCTAGTTTTGGTTGAGTTTGAGGCGCAGGAGGTTGTCTAGGTTGATAATTGGGCTGCTGATAATTATGAGATCAAGTTCCATAATTGGAGTTAGGGTGATCTCTTTATCCCAGATTGTAAGTTGTTGAATAAGGATCATACTTCCTTTGAGGCTAGCTTGGAAATCCACTAATGGCATTGGCTTGTTCAGAGGGATTGTCTTGAAGCTGAGGACACATATCAATAGGATGACTTGTAATGGAACAAATACCATATGTTTTCACTTATTGCACATTTGCTGTAAACATTTGTTGAACAAAAGAAGTTAGTGTATCAACTTTTTGTTCAAGAGAAATCATGCTTACCTCATGCACCCTTTTTAGAAAGGATTCCTACCTATACTCAAACTGTTAAGTATTGGCAACTATTGTGTTAATTAAATCTTTAGCTGCAGTAAGGGTTTTGTTCATTAAAGCTCCTCTACTAGTTGCATCTAACATGTATTTATCTTGGAGAGACAGCCCTTCATAGAAATATTGAATAAGTAGATTTTCAACAATTTGGTGATATGGATAGCTAGCACATAGTCGCTTAAAGCATTCCCAATATTCATAGAAGGTCTCGCCTTGGTATTGATGGATTCCACTTATCTCTTTCCTTATGAGTGTAGCACGAGATGCAGGGAAAAGTTTCTCCAAAAATTGTTTCTTCATCTCATTCCTTTAGTAATTGAGCCCAAAGGTAAGTAGTATAACCAATCCTTAGCTTTATCAACTAAAGAAAATGGAAAACCAGGCAGCTTGATTTGTTTCTCGCTTACCCCTTACGGTTTCATACTCCATATGAAATTCCTTAAGGTGCTTATGATGGTCCTCACCTATAAGTCCACGAAAAGTAGGAAGTAAGTGAATAAGACCGGATTTGAGTTCAAAAGCTACCTCTAAATTAGGATATTCAATGAAAATGGTTGTTGGTTCAAATTAGGCATGACTATTTCTTTTAAGGTGAGTTCTTTAATAGCTATAGTAACTTCTTTTTTTGCTTCAAAATCAATTTCAAAAGAAGATGATGCTTGAACACATTTCTGAGTCCTTTTTCTTAGGCGGCAAGCAGTCTTTTCAATCTTAGGATCAAATATCAATGAATCTGCAGGAGTTAAATGGGTCATAAAAATAAAAGAAAAATAACAAAAGAAATAAATATATGGAAACCAGTCCCCGACAATAGCGCCAAAATTTGTTGGGTGTTGAAACCAACAAAAATAAATTACCTACTCTCCAAATATTAAATTGTAATAGTGATGAGCAGAAAGGACTGATGAATTTATTTCTTAATGCAAATAACTGAAAAATATGGGATTTTAAAATTGAAACTAAAATTAACTTTCAAAAATAAATAAATTGCAGAAAATTAAAGTGAGATTAATCAATATGAGAAAACTCTAGTCAAAGGTATAATCAGCCTTGAAGATTTTTCAATTGATGATCGATATAAATCAAATCAATTTCAATTCAAATACATCAGTTATAGCCACTGGCACGCTCTTGCGACCAATCTTTCCCTTAGTTAATCGATAATTAAAATACATTCTTCAATTATTATCTTGTTATTAAGCAGTTCAAGAAAATACTCTTAAGATTTAACTTAACAACAATATTACGAATTAGGAAGATAGCCAATGTAAACCAACAAATATGAATACCTAATTTATTTAAGTTTGATTATATATTTCCACAACATAAATCGAAAGCTTGTCAACAATCAATTATATTATTTATTATTTATGTCAAATTAATCAAACAATTACGAATTTGACAATATTGACTAACAATAAATTGTGATAATAAATCAAATAATTGGCCACTTATTTAATTCATTAAGCAATTATATCAATAAGCATACTTGAATTAAAAGAGATAAAAGAGTTAAGCTTAGATTTCCCAAGGAAAAACTCCAAGAACTTGATTAACCTTCAACTAGAAATAGATTTAGTTTGCCATAAATTGAAATACAGCCCAAAATAATAAAAATTAAAGTCTGAATATGAAATAGCGTTCCAAGATGTTTACAACCACTCAAAAAGAGGTTTAAATATCCCTAAGTTAACCCTAAAGTCGTACAAACAAAATAGGAAGAATTCCTAAATAGACAGCAACTCTGATCAAAAGCGTAACCACATTTTATCTTCACTCGCCCATTATACATTTCAGAATAAGACAACAAACCCCAAATATGACCTGCCTCAACTTCAAAACCATAATGTAATTACTACCTCTATTTTATCTCACATCTGCTCTTAGATACAAGCATTCTAGCTCTAAATGCCTCAACAGATCCCAAATGCTACAAAATTAAGCATAAGTAAGTTCTAATTTTCAAAATCAACACCAAATCATAAAACATATCTAAATATATTAGTAAAGCATAATAATTCTAAGAAGTAAACAAGAGTAAAAGTGTAAAACTAACTAACTAACTAACAATCATGTTCAAAATGATAAATAATCAAAATATAAAAATTGAACCGATAAGTGATGAACATGCGAAGAACAATTAAGTTCAAAACAATAAACAATAATACCCAAAACGATGAACAATCAAGTTCAAAATGATGAACAATCAAGTTCTAATCAATAAACCTACAAATTCATTGTCATAATTCATCATTCATAATTTATTATTATCAGAACCATAATTTAATTATTACTTCTATTTTATATATAACTCCTAATATGAAATAAATTAGTAATTTGATAAAATTTGAAATAAATATACACTCCTATAATTCACTATGAATAAAATGTCATAATAAGATGAAACAAATTAATAAAAAATTACATAAAAATCAAATGATGATTAATAAGGAGTCCAATATATAATAATCTTTGTCATTTAATAATTTAATTTATTAGTAAATAATATTAATAATTTATTAATTTTAAATACAATTCTATTAAGACTAGATAACTATATTTTATATATAAAAATAGATAACTAATATTAAAAAGAAAGAAAAAATAATTTAATGAAAAAATATAAAATAATTTGTATTTAGTAAATAGATTAAAAGTCATATTGGCCAAGATAATTAATAAGTTAGATAATTTAGCATGGTTTTTTTTAATATATAGTCTGACCTAAGAATCAAATATAATTAACAATCATCTCTATATAATTTTAATATTAATGTTATTTTAATTTGATTTATTTTTATTTTATTTTATATATTATTTTATATAATATTTATATTATTTTAAATATTTTTATATTAAAATTATTTCATTTTATTAAATTTTATTACTTATTAAATTAATTACTTTAATTATTTAGTATTACTGAGTATTTTAATTATTTGTTATTTATTGTTTTGGATAAAAAAAAATATTAGTTTTGATATATTTGTGAATTATATTATATTATATTATTTATTTTAATATAAATTTAGTATTAATATTATTTTAGTTTGATTTATTTTTTATTAATTTATTTTTACATTATTTTATATAATGTTTACTTTATTTTTTATATTATTTATATTATTTTAAATATTTTTCCATTAAAATATTAAATTATTTTTTGTTTTATTAATTTAATTTAATTAAATATTAATAAGTAATAAAATAATTAAATAATTAGTAGTGAAAGTAATAAAATAATGTGTTATATAAGTAATGAACAATCAAATTCAAAATGATAAACAATTAAAATACAAATATTGAACCTATATATAATTGAAGAACATGTGATGAATAATCAAGTTCAAAACGATAAACAATCAAGTTCAAAATGACAATCAATCAAATTCTAATCAATAAACTTATAAATTCATCACTATAATTCAACATGCATAATTTATTATTATTAGAACTGTAAAGTACTTACTGTCTCTATTTTATATATGACTCTTAAGAATTGACAAACTTGTAATTTGATGAAATTTAAAATAAACATACATTCCTATAATGCATTATTAAAAAAATGTTATAATAAGATACAACAAATTAATAAAAAAATATATAAAAATTAAATGGTGATTAATGAAATGAAAAACTAGTAATAATAAATATCAATAATAATGATTATAGAGGAAATATCACCGAATACCAATTGTTGAATATTATTTTCAATTTTACTGATGCTTTTCCATTTTTTTCATTGTTGCTGTTTTTATTTTCATTTTTACCTTTTTTTTTTATTTTGTTCTTTTCAAATATGAGAATCACTATGTTTTTAGCACAACTTTTTCTTCAATTGAGAAGAATTAAAAATTTTATTAACTTGCATGACTACCACTTATCCTTATGCATTCATTTATTTATTTTTAATCATTATTTAAGTAACTTACCAAACGAAATATGTAAATTTGTATTTACTTAATTACCAAAATAAACATCCGGTAAACCTTAATTACAAAAGGAAATATATAGAGAGTATTTGATATTGCTGTTGAAGATCCTAAAATCAGGTTTTGAATTTTTTGATTTAATTGACTGATTTTTTTAATTTTTATAAACTGCTTTTTTTAAACATGCTTTTAAATATATATATATATATATATATATATCTGCTTCTACCAAAATCAGTTTTCAAAACTAAAAACAAAATGTTAAAATACAAATTTTTTTTCCAAAAAATACTTTTTCCAAATTTAATGCCAAATAGGGCCGTAAACTTGTATTTCATTAACTTAATTAAGGTTATTTATTCTGGTAAATATTGAGTAGATCTTTAGTAATTTTTAGTTGAGAGATTGAATAGTAAACATTTGGTAAATTTTAGGTAAATTTTGGATACTTTAACTTTCACTAATTTTCTAGTAAACCTTGAGTTAATCTCTCATAAACCTTGGGTAAAATTTTAGTAAACCTTAGATATTTTAACTTTCATTAATTTTCTGGTAAATATTAGATAAATTTTAGATAAACTTCTGGTAAATTTTGAGTAAACTTTTGGTAAACATTAGGTCATTTTAACTTTCATTAATTTTCTAGTAAATTTTAGCTAAATCTTAGGTAAATCTCATGTAAATATTAAGTAAATTTTGGATAAATCTAAAGTAAATTTTAGACAAATCTTATGTAACTTCAAGTTTCATTAATTTTCTGGTAAATCTTGAGTAAATTTTAGTAAACATTAAGTTTCGATATTTTTATAATATTTTTTTAGCGAAATTGGAATTTTTAAGAAAAATTTTAAGGGTATTATTTTTATAAAAATTGATTAGTTTTTTTCCATTTTTGTAAAAATCCCACGATGACATTAGAGGGTCGTGCACAGAGCAGTTTATTCCTTATTAAATTGCCAAAAGCGAAAATTGCACAAAACTACAAAATTTGATTCATATCAGAATAGTTATTTAACATACATCTTAAATTTTCTTCGGAAAACACAATGCAGAAGCACCTTGCTCATAACGAATTGAAAATCTAATTATTAACAACTAAAACAAGCCAAGCCAAGCTGTACTTTGTATGTCGTTCTCATACTTATAACATACAACTTCCTTTAAAATGAACTACGACAAAAATAAATAAAAATTCTCCTACCTCTAATAGTATTCTAATCAAATGCATGTATGAACAGTGCCAGCAGAATGATAAACTTCGTAGAGGGAGAATCTTATTAGCTATGCAATGTGTTGGTGCACACATTGTACATTTCTGCTTCAAAATTTATCCCATCTACATCTAGAAATACGGCTTTATATTTTCAATTAATATGCATATTTCGATCGGCTTCATCTCAGCAACTTTAATTCAAGAATTCTAACCGTACGAATTTTCATATTCATTTCTTGTAGTTTTGATGCCGAAGCGTGTCCATGAAGAAGAAAAAGAAAAAAAAGATAGGACAGAGAGAAAGAAAGAAATCGACGTTAGAAAAAAAAAAAAAAGGCTATCCGTGAAATTAAGCATAGATAGAAATGTTTCATTCTGTGGAGAACTGGTGGTGACGGACAAAGCAAGATATGTTTCGGATAGCTTTTGCTGTGATATAATGAGTCACTAGGAAGTGATACAGATAAAGAACAATCTCTCCGAATCTGCTTTATGGGGAACGTTATGATATTGTTATGTTGACGACAATTAACACCTTTCGCATTGTGCATCGCGCAATTACAGTTGCTATGGTACGGTCTTCGCACGATCTCCATATCTTCCATTGTTAGGCATCCATCAAACACACACCTCAACATAAACTCACCTGCTCTGATGCCCATTAGGTTCTGGTGAGTCTATCCAATTCTGTGACTTTGAATGTGTTGAAAAATTATTGAAGCATTTATTTACATAGACTGAAGAATTTAGAGAGAAAACTGCTCTTCTGTCCCTCATAAATTAAACCTTGTTTGGTGGTTTGTGCAAGTAATTTGGACGACCCTTTTCCTGGGTTTTTGTTTTCGTTGTTGAGGACGGATCATTGTTCTTGGGTTTGACTAAGTGGTCGCATTTGGGATTTGGCAAAGATTATTCAAGGCAAATAAGTTTTTACCAAGGCCTTGAAAAAGATGTCAGCTTGGTTTAATTTGTCTCATTTTGGGCAGCAATTGTTTTGGTCATGTACCTATCCTATTATTTTTTTAAATATAGTTTAAACAATCACTGGACAATTGTATATCTTTGTCTTACTAAACCTTCAATAGCAAGAGAGAGAAGTGGAATGTAGCATGAGAAAGAGAGGTTTAAAGAGAAAAAAAACAATAGAGCCTTTTAGGCCTTGTTTGTCATTGAAATTCCGCTTTTCGGAAAAAATTTTATATTTTTAATTTTTTTTAGATTTGAAAACTATTTTTGATAAAATAGGTAAATATGTATTTTTTTCAAAAGTAGGTTTGAAAAAAGTAGTTTATAAAAAATTAAAAAAATTAGCCAATTATATCAAAAAAATTCAAAACATACTTTTAGACACTCAACAGTAATCTTAAACATTCCTTTAGTAAATAGTAAATGCAATACCGGAGTGAAAGATAAAAGGGAAATGAACACATGTAATATTTTTTATGTATGTAATGTCTTTTTTACATCACAAGTTAAAAACAATCAAAACTATATTTTAAAGAAATCAAAATACATAATTTACTCTCTCAGACATACTTATCATTTAGTGTTAATCTCACATGATAAAGAATTCATTTTGGAAAAAATAAATTTCCATATTGATTGCAATATTTAATATTAGAATTATTAATTGCTATAAACACTCTCAATCACTTATTTTTCATACAATTTTTATCAAGTTTAAATGGAGCAGAGTTTAAAATAATTATATTAAGAATCTCCATAAAGTCAATTATATAAAAAAAAGCTTGTGCAAAATAAAAAAAAAATCATATAAACCAATTCTTTTTTTTTTTAGTATATGGATTTTATATGTAATATTTGTCTGAAAATTTTAATTTAACAATTTGTTTTCAATAAAAAAAATAGTTTGTATATGTAAAATATATGCAACCAATATGTAGAGATGTATATATGGATTTTATATATAATAAGTATATGAATTTTATATGTAACATATATGTGAATTTTATATTTAATAAGTATAATTGCATTTATTTCACATATACAAACTATTCTAATTATATGTAACAAGTATATGAATTTTATATGTAATATATATGTGAAAATCTTAACTTGAACTTAACAATTAGTTTTAAAAAATTAAAAAAAAACAATAAAATAAAATGTATATGTGAAATATATGCAACAAATGTGTAGAAATATATGTGGATTTTATATGTAACATATATGAGAGAATTTAACTTAATTAATTTAAAAAATAAAAATATTAATTTAAGGTCATTTTTTTTAATTTCAATTCAATTCTCAATCCATAAAAAGTGGTGGTGGAAGAAAATCTAATTAGATAGAGTTTAATTACTATGAAACTACTATTTAAATAAAAAAAAGTAAAATTATCATATATTTTTTTTAAAAAATATAAAAATCTAAAATACAAAAAAGATGTGAAAAAGTATTCTTTATAAAAAGTACTTTCCACAAGATAAAAATGGTCTAAAAGCTGAAACTGGTGCTCCTGTGTTTCTAGATTTGGAATATTTTAGGGGGCTAGGTCTGGGTTTTAACTTCTAATTATAGCCCAATTAAATCAATATTTCCGTGGACTTCTTATATATTTTGGACCAAGTCCATGAAGACTGTTAAAAAATAATGGATATCCAACATCTAAATTTTAAATGGATATTTATTGGATTGGATAAAATTTATTTAATTCATTTGTATTTTATGAATTGATTAGGTTGGATTGGTTATAAAACCAATGGATACATTAGGTTATGTTAAAACACCCCTTATATATATATATATATCATTAGGTAGTTGAATTTGTAAAGTAAAATTTTACTACAAAACTCTCTAATTTTATTGTAAATAACTTATTAGAGTAAATAACTTTTTTTTAAATTTAACTTCCAATTTTTTTATTTTCATGTTAACATAGGCCTACAACAATTTTGTTTTGGAAATTTTTATTCAGCTTTTAGTTAAATTTTTTTTCAATTAATGGTTTTCAATTTTCAAACAAAATTTATTTTCATTTTCAAATATGTAGAAGATACTTATAATTTGTGGAACACATAATTTATAATTTATAACACATACTTACATTTTTAACTTGAATTATTAATTTGATATTTTATTTAATTCAATATCTTATTTGAGAATTTATTTTGTTAATATATTTTTAATTTATTATCATATAACTATATTTTATAATTATAACAATAAATTAACATTTTAAATTTATAGAATAATAATTGTGGATCCCAAAGGCACAAATCAATCTAATAAGGCTCTTGTGCTAATAAACAATCACCTACTTGATAAAATTATGAAAATAATCAACCTATGATCTAATTTTGAATTATAATAAACTATTGCCATTTTATAATTTACAAATTATAAAATAATGATATAAATTAAAAACTTTTATGAATAAAATAAATTTAATAAAATCAAATTAAAAAATTAACAAAAAATAATAGTTAATAATAAAAAATAACTTCAATTTTAAATTGTAAATGTACAATGAATTTGCAAGGATTATCCTTTGTAAAATTGAAAATTGTTAATTTAAAAGGAAATATTAATAAGAATGTGTAACTAAAATTTTAGAAAAATTCAATTATAATGATAAACATTAGAAATAAAAATAAAAATAATGTCAAAGGCATTATGATACATATTTGAAAATGAGAAGAGTATAGTCGACCAAAATGAGCAGTCATGGTGTGATACATTTTTAATTGGTTGAAACTTGAGATCATTTAATTGAAGTGTTTAGTATTTTGATGATAAAAAAAATGGAAAAAATTTATAGCATTATGATACATATTAATAATTATTAGTTGAATTTTAGTTAAAAATAGAGAAAATTCTATTATTTTCTATATAATAATGTAAAGTATAGTTTTAGTAGGAAAAAAATATCAAATCCGAAAACTTGATAAATTTAAAAAATAGATAAATTATAAAACAAGGAAAAAAAAAAAGGAAAAAACTACAATTCAAGTGCTATTTGATATTTGGGTATTTAATGAATTTTTATCCAACCCAATTGAATATTTAACCAATCCATTTAATATAATATTATTGAGTTGGATTGGATTGGTTTTTAATTAATAAACCATCCAAAAATTTTAATAATGGGTTAGATTGAATTTGTATTATTTTTTATTCAAATCAGCCCATGAACAGCCCTACAATCCATCTCACTATAACCTAGTTAGGTCTTTCGAATGCCCGATTCAAAGGGTAGGCTTCTAAGGCTTTTGCCAAGGGCCTTCGATTTTTAAAGGACCTCTAATTTTTTTTTTTTCTATTAATTATATAAGTTTAGAATCTTTTAAGTTTATTGGAGTATTAATTATATAAAAAGAAAGTATTATTAATTATAGGATTTTAGGGTCTCAAATTTAGTTAGAATAATAATAATATAAAGAAAAGTTGGATTTTAATTTAAAAAAAAAAAAGGAAAAGGAATGTTTTATGTCCAACAATTCTATAGAAAAAAAATCAAATGGTTAATTAGGCCCAAATGAATATAGAACTAAAGTTTTGTGAAAAACACACAATAAACAGAAAGAAACAATTTGATGAAAATGAAAACGAGGAAATAATTTAGTTGATCATACTATTTATTCACTTCAAAATAGGTTTGAACAATTTAAAATATATGCAAATAATTTTGATTTCCTTTACAATATAGAAAGATTAAAATTGCTCGATGATGATAATTTGAAGAAAAATTGTTTAAATTTTGAAAATTTTTAAAACATGACATACTATCTAATATTGATGGTTTAGATTTATTTTTAGAATTAAAAGTTTTAAAGGAAATTATAACTATGAAGATATAAAAAACACCACTTTGAAATATTAAATTTTATACAAAAGGGAAATTCTTTTCCAAATGTATGGATAGTCCATATAATATTATTAACTATTCTTGTTACTGTAACTTTAGCAAAAAGAAGTTTTTCAAAATTAAAATTAATAAAAACATATTTTATGTTCAACATATATATATATATCAAAATGACACATTTTATTGTGATGTAAAAAAAAAAGGCAAAAGGACAAATTTGGCCCTAAACAATGTCCTAGAGTGTAAGTTAGCCCATAAATTATATGACTAAGTGCAAATTATTTCATATTTAATATAAAATGACGTTGTTTTGAAAGGCAAAATTCAAAGACAAATAAGGCAAAACGACTTGATTTGGACCAAAAAAAAAAATCAAAGTGCTAGTAACTTGAAATAACGTCGTTTTGAAATCTAAAATTTCTACATTTCATACTCCGAATTGAAATCTAAAATAAAATTAAAAATATTTATGATTTTTTATTATAAATTAATTTAAATAATTATAAATTAATAATTAGTATAAAAATTATATTAATTTATAATTTTTATAAATTAATAATTATAAATTATTATTAATATAAAAAACTATAAATTAATAATAATTTATAATTAATTATAATTATTTAATTTATATTAAAATTATAAATTAATATAAAAATTAATTTTAACCTATAATTAATATTATAAAAATTAATATAAAAAATTTAATTTATAAGTATTATTTAATTTAATTATAATAAAAAAATATTTCATTTTCATAAATATCTTTAATTTTAATATAGATTTCAATTCGGAATGTGAAGTGTAGAAATTTTAAATTTCAAAACGACGTCATTACAATTTATTAGTGTTTTAATTTTTTCCTCCAAACTGACGTTGTTTTGCCTTATTTTTTTGAACTGTCCCTCTCAAAACGATATCATTTTGTATCAAATAAGGGGGTAATTTGCACTAAGTCATATAGTTTAGAGGCTAACTTATACTACAAAATATAGTTTAGGGGCAAATTTGCCCTTTTGACCTTTTTTTTACATCACACTTAAACGTCATTCTGATTTATAAAAAAAAACAGTAAGGAGCTGGATTACATGAATATAAAATACTTATTACTTTTATTTTATATAAAAAAAATACAAAAAGGATAAATATGCCCATAAACTACGCTCTATAGTACAAGTTAGCCGCTAAACTATAACTTATTGCAAATTACTCTCTAAACTTTCTACTCGGGGCATATAAACTCCTAAACTTTCTTACCGTCATCACCGAAAACTCACTTCATTTGAATTGATTTGGTCTAAGAAAGTTTTGTTGCAGTATTGTAGGAGACGTCATTGCTGGCTTCATTATCCACAGTGATTGTTAAAAAAGGAAGATATATCTTCATTAAAATTAATGAAGATCTATATCAGTAGCATTTGATAGTACATTCTCATGCATTGATTGGCCGATTGATGCTAATGAAGGGCGAATTGGCATGGAAAGCGGAAGATTTGAAATGGAAGCTGACAACCTTGAGGGGATTGACCAGTGAATGGTGTATGACTTTTATTTATTTTTTTTGGAAAAATGATATTATCAGCTAATGTTTGCAAATGAACAGGATAAAATAAGGGTTTAGGCAAGAGGCTTGTTGTCTATTAAATCATGTATTTTTAGGTTACAATATTCGAGTCCAAATTTCAATCTTTATGAACATAAATCTACCAATGCTTAGGTATGAGTTAAATTTTATCATTTGCCTTGGAAGTATTGGCATAAGTAAATACTAGCCAATATTGTTAAAGGCATTGGTGTTCCAATGTGTATTGATCAGGTCACTGCTCAAGGGGATTCCAGTCACTATGCAAGGATTTTAGTTGATATTGATCTTTCAAATAAACCCCTTGAGAGCTTGACGATTGATTGTAAGGGAAAGAGTTTTTCATTGATGCAGTTTATGAAAAATTGTCCCAATTCTATAATTCTTATTCTAATATTGGACATTTGGCAACTTCCTCTAGAAGCAAGAAAAATGTGCACAATGTAGTTAATAAAAATATAGTAGTTAATAAGGTGGAGGAAAAAATAAGGGTGGATGATAGGTAGGGGAAGGTATGGATTTGAAAATTGTATCAAAGATGCTAATAGTTAATGCTTTTGATAATCTAAGGACAAACTTAGGTTTGATTATAGCAACCAAAAATATTAAAACTTGTTTTGGGGAAGGAGAAGAGGGGCTTGTTGACATAGTACATATGGATATTCCTTCGGAGCAAACTAGTGATAGATATTCCCGAGCATGCTAATCATGAACGATAAACTGAAATATCTCCAACCAAAAGCCATAATGACATCATTATAGTTACAAATGATTGTATTATTTATGTGAATCAAGCCATAGAAACCGAAAATGACAAGGGGTAGCATACATAGCATAGAGGCATTACTGTAGCTGATCGAACTGATAAGCTCATGTCATTGGCATATGAAGTCATGCAAAAGGTGAGTAGTCTTGGATTGCTATGCACAAAAAGACTCCAAAATCAAAAGAAAAATATAAAGTTACTCTTTCAAAGATAATATCGAGAAAACCCCAAAAACTATACTTATGGAGCAGAACAAAGGGCAACAATTGGAAACACATAGAGAATAGAGGGCAATAATTAGTAGAGTAGAACACCAAATTTTTTCATGTTTCTAGTTTTTTTGTTTTTGTTTTTAACTATAGAAAGCAATTTAGCTCTTTGTTTTAGCTCTCTTTTATCCATTTTTATGTTATTTTGCTTTTTATTTAATAATAATTGAGCCTAGAAATCCAATTTCTAGTCTCAAACTTTTAATTAAAAAAGAAGTATTTTATATTCATTTTACCCATCCTTCTAAATTACTAATTTGTCCATTATTTATAATCATATATAAAATAGAGATAGTAAGTATTTTACGGTTATTTTGCATATCCCTCTCTATTTCCAATCATCCACGTGCAATACACATGATTTTTAATAATTGAACTCATCATTATTAAATAATTAATAAAATTAATTTTGTCCATTAAGTCACGTTTAATTTAAATACCAGTGGTTGTTAATTATATTTTATTCTTATATTTTACATAAAAGTAAGTTATATTATACTAGGCATGTAAATTTTAAAAGCTTAACACATTATGTATATGATTAAAAATAAATTAATTATTGAACTATATAAAAATTATTAAGAAATCATAACTTCTCAAATAACTTATAATAATTGTATTCAATATTTTGAAATTCATGTTAACATTACGTGTATGGTAGTAATTTAGTTTAAACTTACCATTATATAAATTCAATGTGCTAGTAAAAATCTTTGTTGCTATACTTTGAATGACAATATGCTATCATTATTTTTTTTATCGTGCATTTCTAATATTTTTTTATTAAATTATTTTTTTCTTTTTTTAATATATTTATATAGTTACCTAATCCTAATATAAGTGTACTTCTAATTAATGAATTATTAATACTATTCACTAATAAATTAAATTATTAAATCACAAAATTAACTCAATTAACTAATACAATCAAATTGGTTTTTTAGTAAATTTGTCTGTCCCCTTATTCCCACTTTTATATATACTAATTTTTCATTAACGTGTCTTGCATATAATTATTAGATATTAGATTTGTCATTAATCACCATTTAGTTTTTAAATATTTTTTTATTAATTTGTTTCGTCTTATTATGATATTTTGTTCATAGTGAATTATAGAAGTGCATGTTTATTAGGGGTGTCAAAATGGGTCATGATACGTAAACTCAATCTATGAAACATATAAAATTTGTAGGTTAGTGTTGACCTTATGCATCCCGTTTATGGCATGACATTAAATGGGTCGTGTTGCATGTTGATGCACTAACTTCTTACAACCCGTTTAATATTTACTTGTCCTATTGGGATGTGTCAACCCGACCCAACCCATTTATGACATGCTTAATTTATAATAATGTCAAGGTTAATCATGCAATTTGATCAAATAACACATATTGATAACCCCGATCCATTTATGTCTTCCGCTCCTGATAGACATTCCCTTATATTTTTTGAGTTTCTTTGCAATCTCTTATAGTCTTCACCATAAGCCTCCTTTAACCTTCTTTTCTTTCCTTCAAACATGGAATCGAACTATACTGGTATATGAAATCTTCCTCTCATCTCCCTGGTAATGGCAACTTTACAGTAGCTGTGGTCCTACGCTATGCCCAACAACTTGATCTGTGCTCCCTATAATATGTCTCTACTTATCTGTGATCAACAACTTGATCGGCTGTAGTTGTGGTCCTATTAAGATGTGTTGGTAGCAGGAGACCAAACCGGCACTTCTTAAAATGGAGTCAGTCTCAGACTTGGAGACGGAGAGACCAAACATTAAGTTCAGCTTTGTCTTCCGCTCTTTCTCCACTTCGATCCTTGCTTTTTTTTTTTTTAATTATGACAACTTTCTAATTCTCAAAGAAAATAAGGCCCGATTTGTAGATTTATTCACTTTCTTCTATTTTTATTTTCAAGAAAACAATGAATCTTCCTCTCTTTTTCTATGTGCAAGTCTCAGCCAGTAATTTACTTTTCCTCCCATTCTTCTCTACTTTCTATTAGGTTTTAGCAGTTTGAAGAATATCAAGAAACAAGAATCAACCCAACCAGCAAAGTTACTAATTTTACTTTTTATTTATGTTTGTGATTAAATGATAATTATATGTAGTCATTTTAGCTTTTACAACAAATTTTTATTTCTTTATTTCTTTTTTTATGGACAACTGTGAGTTTCGTTTTCTTTCTAGGATGTCGAAAAAGGTCAGTTTGATTGGTTAGAAAATCTTTGTTGGTTGTAGTAATTCAAGATCATACACGCATGTTTCGTTTAATAGACTTCCTTGACATTACTATCTACATGCTTAAAATTATGAGTTTTCAAGGGTTTTTTCAATTTATGTTTCTTACCCTTTATGTTACATGCAAAAAAAGATGGGCGAGTGAAGTTGTTGGAATGTACAATTGCAAATTATGACATTTTAGCTCAGCAATATCGGCTTAGATAACTTGTGTTTGTGCAATTTTTCATCCAAAAAGTTGATGAATTTAATTTTTATGGTTTTATATTGGAAATAAGTTCCACATTGAAATTGCTTATGTAATTGAGTGTTTGTCTGCATATTGCCATAGAAGTGGTAGTATAAAAAATTGTTTTCTTAATAGCCAACACTAGTATGGATCAATAAGACCTTTTAGGGATTATGAGCATTATTAGTGTTAGGTTTTGGGAATGATACAAAATGAAAATATCCTACATCATTGCTGATGCTTATTTTGCATTTGTTGCATGAATTTTTTTTGTTTGTTATATAGTTGCTGGTGTGTATTTTAAAAAAAATAATTTATGTAGATATCTAGCACTGAAGATTCTATTGGGGCTGATGAGTATGACATTAACATAGAAGATGAAGATGTTATTGAGATAGAAGATAGAGCTGGAATTAAAACAAAGAGAACTAAAAGGTCTAGAAAATTATCTTCAGTTGTCTAGAGCTACTTTGAGTTGGTAGAGGGGAAGGACAAGAAAGAAAAATGGCTAAATGCAAGGCTTATGGGAAGAGTTATGCTAATGATATTAAATATAGAATAGGTAACATGAAATATTATATACCTGTGTGTCCTAAAGGAGTTATTATAGATGCGGGTCAGTGTTTAATAACTCAAACTGATGAGTCTATTGTGAATGCTAAATTTAATGAAGATGAGTTTAGGGAATTGATTGCAATTGCTGTTATTATGCATGATTTGCTATTTCATTTGTTGAGTGGACAACAATGAAAAAATTGTTATGTTATTTAAGACCTAGTACGAATCTAGTATTTAGAAACACTTGTAAGGAAGATTGTATGGAAATATATAATAAAGAAAGGTTAGGGTAAAGTCTATATTAGAGTCAACATTGGAGAGGATATCGGTCTTCTATTACCACTGATGTATATATTTGCTTAACTAGACATTTCACTAATAAGGATTGGTACTTGCAAAAGAGGACATTAAACTTTTGTTATTTGCCTCCACCTCATAGTGGAGTGGCTTTGTGTGAAAAAATTCATACTTTCTTATGTAGTTAGTAAATTGACACTAGAATTTATAGTTAAAGTTATATTACCCAATCAATAATATAATTACTAGAAATTATATAATTTTTATAATATTTTTCATATAATTGCTTAGAACTATATGTAATTTTTTATATATAATATAAAATTGATGGCAATTATATATTATTTTTTTTATATTTAACCTAGAAATTATATATATATATATATATTTTAAAAGTCATTATTGGATTAATTTAGAAAAATAGATAAATGAATATCCTCTAAATTTCTTCCATTTACGCACGTGAAATTTGAGTAATAATTAATTTGAATAATCTTAAATTTAAATGTTGATCATTAGGGGAGCATATATATAGCATTAAATTCTTCCAGTCAATCCGACAAGGCGGAAATTTGGCATTTCCTAATTTATTCAAATTAAGATTAATAGCAAAATTATTTTTAGATTTTGATTAAAAATTCAAAGTGAATCATCAACCATGACATGTGATTTTGACAATTCATACGTGTCTAGCTGAACATGATGCTCACACTATAGTAGTCAGTTGACTCTTAATATCCTATTCAATGAATATGAGTAATCTTTATTATTTATCTGGATAAATAAAGTAGTCAAAATAAAACATATGCTTGTGATTTTTATTTTCCAGAACTGGTACAGAAAATATTTTTTACCTATTTTTCATGTTAGATACGTCTGTTTAGAACATCTATAAAAATGAGATGCATTTGAATGTATCTATTAAGTAACAGACACATTTAACCAGATCAGAAGCATTTATTTTTTACGTCTGTTTAGAACATATTTATAAAAATGAGATGCATTTGAATGATGATTCAAATGTATCTATTAAGTAACATTTGATTTGATCTGTAACAGTCCGGCCCACACCACGAGAAATTGTTCGCTTTGCAAGCCCGAAACCCACTCACGGTTTTGCCCAATTGGAGGTTTCGCTCCAAAAGGCACCTCGCGGGGTAAGGCTGGAACTGCACTTATAAGGATCAGGACGACTAGACTCCTTTCCGATGTGGGATCGAGTGCCACACTCCCTCTTGGCTATTGGGTCTTAGGGCTCAACCTCCCCTCCCCTCCCCTCACCTCACCTC
>CATIWF010156604.1:0-30340 GCA_949630135.1 Balakata baccata
GTATGATATATATATATATATATATATATATATATATATATATATATATATATATATATATATATATATATATATATATATATATATACTGTCTGTTTGGGATTGAGTTTTAAAAAAGCGTTTTTTGGAAAAAAATTTGTATTTTTAATTTTTCTGAATTTTGAAAACTGTTTTTTATAGAATTAGGTAAATAAATGATTTTTCTAAAAGTATATTTAGAAAAATTAATTTATAAAAAATTAAAAAATTCAATCAAATAAATAAATAAATAAAAATTCAAAACTTGATTTTAGGATACTCAACAGCAGTCCCAAATACTTCCATAATACATATTAGAATTGTACATCAAAATACGTATGCGATAATAAAACAATAAACTAAAATTCATTTATAACAATCCTTGACGAGTAGGGGTATAAATGAGTCAAGCTCTTTGAATTCGACTCAAAATATTCGAATTCTACTCGAAATGAATAGAGTCGAACTCGAACTGGAGTAGCTCAAATAGTTTGTAGAGTTGAGCTTGAATATTGCAATATCCGAATTGTAAAGATCGATCAAGTAGTTGATTTTTTTGTTATTTATTAAATTACTTTAAACTCTTAGTATTTAAATATATTCGAGTTAATTTGAGTCATTTTCAAGTCAAGTCGAGCCAAGTACACTATCTATTAAATGTTTTAATTGATTTCAATTTTATCGAGTCGAATTCGAGTATGACATTATATGGACTCAATTACACCCCTATCGAAGAATTTTCATATTTTGAAAATAATATGTAATTATAACATTAGCAACACTATCAAATACATTATTTTCAATATATGTCACTAAACAATCATTCAATTCTTGATCACCCATTTGTTTCTCAATTCACTATTTTATCAATTTCATTGGGTAAGGTTTCACTTTTTTTTTAACCATTTTATATTCATAAGCTTATTTCAACTAGAAAATTCAATTTTTAAATTTAACTTTTTCATAATAATTTTTTATAATAAGGTTTTTTCTTTTTTTTTAATCATTTTTTATATATTTTTTAATATAAGTGTTAGAAAAAAATTATTTTTTTATATTTTGTTGAGGTCCTCTTTATTTTTTAGTGGAGTCCATGTTAATAAATTCTATCTATTAGTATGACATTTCAAAAAATATGGGTCATTGGACCCCAATCCCTATAACATGCATCCGCCTATGTAAATAATAATAGTTAATTGAAAATTTTTAAGTTAACTGCACGCTATTTTTGTTGTCAGTCTTTCAATTTACATATTTCATGTAACTTATACAATACATTCATGAATAAATTTATTATAACATTATGTTAAAACATTTGTATTATATGGATATTTATATTAATAAATATTATACATATTTATTTATTAGATATTATTATATTTATATACTATATATTTATTTTATTATTTTAATTTTTATAGTCGACACAATGTGAGTATAACTAACTAGTATTGTATAAGGTTTTAAGCATTACATTATCATAATATAAAAAATTCTCAATACAAAATAATTGCAGGGCCGGGCTCCGAAGCAAATATTCATGGGCCGGATACGCCGCAGGCTCAAACAATAATTAGATCTCGCTCAAGGAGATACAATGGACTTTTTTTTTTCTCCTACAGACAACTAGAGGGCTGAACGAATCCAGAGGCTGTTCCATCAGCATTATTACAGGATGCATCTGCAGGTTGATTCTTGTAAGTGAGCTTCACATGTTGAAGTTTAATGCCAGTGCATGGGTACTTTTTACTGCAATTGAACTTCACTGCTACTTGTGTTGCTGATGTCCCATGTATGTCTTGGTATGTCACTTGGCTAATTTTAACACCCGATTCCTGTTTAACCAAAATTACCAAATCTATTGCATAATTAATTAGCTCAAAGGGAAAATATATGATGTTAAAGAGAAAAAAGATCATTTACCTGACCCGGACAATTTTTGTTATCAGGACAGTAATTTTGGTCGATGACAATGGGATTTTGGACATTGGTCATCACAGCATTTTGGAAGAGAATGTTCACTGCGAAGCCACTGCTCGGCCTTCCCCATGATTTGATTCTAACCCCATTTTAAGTTCCAGTAAATGTAACTGTTTTAACAGTCACATTCTGTACACCAGGCTCTTGAAGATCCTTGCCCAAGCTCCCAATGCTGCACCAATTAATTAATTTAGTTTGAAATTATAACACCATTATATAATATAATAATGATCATGTGCCTGGTGAATTTATAATTATTATGTATACCTGATTCCATGGCCAGGGCCACATGCTATTTTTTCAATCCACAAGTTAGAAGTACCAGGACCTATTGATGCACAATCATCGCCGGTTCTAATCTTGGAATTCAAGATTGTGACGCCGGTGGATAATTGCACATGAATACCGTCGGTGTTGGGGTCTGGCCAGAGGCGGAAACTGTAACCCCTTGAATCTTGACGTTTTGGCAACCGTTGATCACAATGTGGTACATTTGGCAATTTAGTGAAGTCAATCCACTGATTGCTATATTTTTTGAATTTGAAAATAATAGTGACTACATCCATACAAAAGAAAACAGAAACCATTGGGCTATTAGATACCATTGTATTGTGTGTGTGTTTTTTTTTTTTAATTTATATCGGAATTAGTCTGACTAATTCATAGCACGTGGAGTAAAACCATATAGGTCGGCAAAACAATCTTCCAAGAGTTTTAAAATAGATGGATAATCAGGAGTCGAACACAAGACCTGTAACTAAGCTGAAAGAGTTACATGTCAACTCAACTATACCCTTTTAGAAAGTGTATGATTCTTTTTTCCAAGTGCATATGGAATTGATGCAAATGTAGTGGACACCATAATCATAAGGTTTAATCTAATATTAGGAGACTATGGTTGACCTTATGGAAATTCTTAATTATTGAATATCTTGCCATAATCATGCATGCATAAGGTATCTTGTGAATTATTCATCAGCTTTGAATTTCTTAATATTAAAAAATTTATTATCCTTCCTATTTCAGCTGCATTGAGCATATTACTAAAAAAGAACGACGAAGCTACATACCGTGGCACCGTCAGGGCAGCTGGTGGCAGAGGCTTTACAAGCCCATAAAGCAGGACCATGGGCATCAAGTACACCGCCAGAGACAGTAACACCGTCAACATGGCTAAAGAAAAGCCAGTTTCCAGCATTACCAAGAACTCTATAATCAGATGGAGCCACAAGTGTCCCATCTATACGAACTAAGATTGTATTACTTTTTTGAATTTTGAAAGCTATTTTTGTGGTGGATACAGATAAATATATATTTTTTTTAAAAACAATTCATAAAAATTAGTCAATTAAATAAAAAAATTCAAAATCTATTTTTAGAATACTCAACATTATTCTTAAATATTCCTTAAAAATTTTGTATTTTTAACTTTTTTGAGTTTTGAAAATTATTTTTGGTAGATACAGATAAATATATATTTTTGAAAAAAAAAACAATTCATAAAAATTTAAAAAATTAGTCAATTAAATAAAAAAAATTCAAAACCTACTTTTAGAACACTCAACATCACTTTCAAATACTCTTTAGTCTCTCTAACAAAAGTATAATATGAAATATCTAGATAAATTTTAATAAAAATAAAATTAGTTGTAATACCTAGTTAGTAAAATTGAAATTTATCTTATGTGAATATTACAACTAATTTTATTTTTATTAAAATTTAATCACATTTATATTAGGAAACTAACAGTAAAAGACAGAAGTATTATTTAGTTACAAAATAAAAGTTGAGATACTTTTGTGTTACAAAATAAAAATTGAGATATTTTTGTATTACAAATAATGTTCGAGGTACTGAATTGTTACCATTTAAATAATTTAGATATCTTTATATTACAATAATTTTTTAAGTACTAAATTGTTATAAGTTATATAATTGATTTAACGTGAGTGAAATTCACCCGCAAGATAATACAATAACAATCGTTTTAGCAAGACTTTTTGTTACTTTTTCAAACCGAATGCTAAATCATTTATACATATGGATTTGATTATGAATACCATTAGATGCTTATTAAAAAGGAAAAAAAAACCATTGGGTGTTTAATTTAATATGGTTCGTTCTTATTATTATAAGAACGTAGATGCATAAAAAAATAAACAAAATTACGTCCATAGTTTCAGAATAAAGAAAAAAAAAAATGAACTGTTAACGTGGTATGACGAAAATCAAATTCTTAGCCACCAATTTCCGGTACATATGCTATGGCAATCTTTTGGGTTGAATTACTAAACACTTTTTTGTTTCATAAATCATTTGCCTCTTGATTATTTGTATTTGGATGTTAATTAGTTTCAATTACCTATTCTTAATCTGTAGACTATAAATTTACTCAACTCAATTCTTGTGGAACGTCCATATAATTTAAAAAAAAAAATTTTTTTGAATTGAAATTTCAGCAATAAAAAAATATCCAAATTTCTCAAGAGTGGATTATGAGAGCAACTGTTGTAAGTAATCAACAAGAGAGACTATAACGTGACAAAGGGATAAGGAGAATGGATAAGGAATCGTCTCTTAACAAAATTGCTACTTTGAGTCCTCTTAACATAACAAAATTGGCTGTCCGTTGTTCCCAGAAATTTCTAGGTATATCCAATTTATCATATTATTATAGACTAATAATTTACATAATGACATACATATAATTGTTTTATTTATATAGTTGATGTGAATATAACAATATACATGTATGTATATGTGATTGAATTAATTTAAAAACGTGGTAGATTGAGTCTACTTAAGTCAATCCGTGAGATTTTCTTTGATTAATCCAACATCCAAAGGAAATTTTTGAGCAGAGGTGGCCCTTAAATGTTACCTTCTGATAGATAATTAAACTAAAACGTGTTTACCAATATTTACTTGTCTCTTGTATTTTAATGCTTATTGCTTCTCATGCTATAAAATATTTCAACTGAATAATGGCCGTTGGTGTGCATGCTTATTTGGAAGAACCTTGTTGTTATCATTCAGAAAAGATGAAATATGTGAAATCTAGTTTCAAATGTGGGTGGCATGCACTCTGCAAGTTTGGTGCTGAAGTCATATATCACTCCTAGCTTGAAAATATTTCGAAGCAAATGACGGGAAGATTTTATCAATAAGAGTGGTAAATGAGCTAGTAATGTTGCAATTGTTGGAAAATTAAATTTACCATTAATTTGGGTCAAGTTGGGAGAACCTTGTTTTCATACACAATTTTTTTTTTTTTTTGAAAATTATTAAAAAATAAAACTATAGCGATGTCCATACTGTTGCCAAGTATAATATTAACTTAATTTATAATTGAAAAAATTAATGATTGCCATTTAGTGATGCCTTTTAGCATCGCAGTGACGATTTTACTTGTAAACAAGTCGCTACTTCGTCGAGGTCATGGTTTCCGATAGCGGATTTAGCGACGTTAGATTCCCAATTAAGGACCCTTTAGTGACGTATTTTTTCCTTCGTCGCTAAATCAGCTAAGGAAAAAAAGCTTTGGCGACGCTATATTTTTGTATACGAAAGCTTTGTATAAATAATAGCGACATTATTATGCGTCGCTAAAGCCTTAAAATCTTGTAGTATTAATATGTAAATTTTAATAAATAATAAGATAATATATTCAAAAAGGAAGGACAAATAATAAAATAAGTAACGATTTTTATTTTGGATGTCAAGTAAGAGTTAATACACATTGAATATTAATTGTTTTCATTTTTGGATAAAATTAAATTTGGTATTGAAATTTGATTGACAATGAAAAAAGGAATGAGTATTTCCCACTCTGACATCATAACTATCGAAACAGTATCAAGTATATTTATTAAATAACAAAGAGAATATCCATTTTAAGTGTAACAAAGCCGGGCTCCAAAGAATTAAGGCCTCAGGCTCAAGCAATTTAACAGAAATACAAAAATGCTTTTGAATTTCTATAGACAACTAGAGGGCTGAACGAATCCAGAGGCTGTTCCATCAGCATTGCTACAAGATGCATCAGCAGGCTGATTCTTGTAAGTGAGCTTCACATCTTGAAGTTTAATCCCAGTGCATTGGTACTTTTTACTGCAATCAAATTTCACTGCTACTTGTGTTGCTGATGTCCCATGTATGCCTTGGTACGTCACTTCACTAATTTTAACACCCGATTCCTGTTTAACCAAAATTACAACGGTTGAAATCTAGAATTCGAATTTTTTATTGAACCTCTTGCACACAAAAAAAAAAAGTACAAATATTTACCTGACCAGGACAATTTTTGTTATCAGGACAGTAATTCTGATCGATGACAATAGGATTTTGAACATTGGTCATCACAGCATTTTGGAAGAGAATGTTCCTTGCGAAGCCACTGCTTGGTCTTCCCCATGATTTGATTCTCACCCCATTTTGAGTTCCAGTAAATATAACTGTTTTAACAGTAACATTTTGTACACCAGGTTCTTGAAGATCCTTGCCCAAGCTCCCAATGCTGCACCAATTAACAATGGAAGTCAATTAAATAATTAAATAATTATTTAAAATAATGATCATGTGAGGAGTGAATTTATAATTATTATGTATACCTGATTCCATGGCCAGGGCCACATGTTATTCTTTCAATCCACAAGTTATTAGTACCAGGACCTATTGATATACAATCATCGCCGGTTTTAATCCTGGAATTCAAGATTGTAACGCCGGTGGATAATTGCACATGAATGCCGTCGGTGTTGGGGCTCTGGCCTGAGGCAGAAACTGTAACCCCTCGAATATTCACATTTTGGCAACCATTGATGACAATGTGGTACATTTGGCTATTTAGTGAAATCAATCCATTGATGGCCACATTTTTTGAATTGAAAATCCCTAGTGACTGCATAAGACCAAAATACATATAATAACTGTTATTTATGAGCTCGAGATTGGACTACTAAATTACAGCCTTTAATCAAGGAAATAAATTGTCATTGTTGACCTTTAAACTTCTTAATTAATCAACTGATTGCTTAATCTACGTAACATAAAATTAATTAATTAAATATACATGATTATGTACTATAACGTACCGTGGCACCACTTGGGCAGTTACTCCCGGAGGCCTTGCAAGCCCATAAACCAGTACCTTTACCGTCAAGAATTCCACCGGAAACTGTGACGCCATTGACATACTGAAAGAAAAGCCAATTACCAGCGTTACCGATAGCACTATAATCGGATGGAGCCACAAGAGTCCCATCTATACGAAATAAGATTGCATTATTCTTGCAGGGACCTTGAAATCCAACATTTTTCAGTAAGAATCTTCCTTTTGGCACATAAACTGTGGCTGCCTCAACTGACCCACAAGCTTGTCCCCATGCAGAAACAAAGGCATTGGTGGAGTCAGTCTTGCCATCAGGCTTGGCTCCATAACTCAAAACATTATACTGAGCTGCTCTCGCTAAAGAGGATGTGTAAAGAATAAAGATCAGAAGTTGAAGAAGCAAAGAAGATTGCTGTGTTTTCGCCATTGGGTTGATGAAGAAATTGATCGATAGTATATAAAAACTTGAATCTCTGTGTGATGATGATGACGATGATGGGGATGGGGATGGAGATGGAGATGAAAAGGGTATATATAGAAGTTTAATGGCAGAAGTTGGAACTAAGATTGCGGACCAGTTTTGTGCATGGAAAGCAATGTGGCGCCGAAATGTGAGGGGGTTTTAATTGGCTTTTAATGAAAATGATTTCACTTTAATTCCTTAATTATGATTTAATTTTAAAACAAATTAATAAAATAAAAATATATATGATTGCTTGTAGAATTGATAGCTTGTATTTATTGACATACAAGATACACTGACTTTCCATGTGAAGAACATGCATTTGGACAAAATACAGTTGATTGTGTTCACATTTTAGGCTCTCCATTCCACAAAACTTCCTTGTTGGTTTTGTACTACTTTGGAAAATCATGTTTAAATATGTATATATATCCCAAATCCTGCCATTCTCCATGTTGTTTGGAATGCTTTTTGGAAGTATATCAATAGATTATATATAAAATCTTTTACAAATTATAGGAATAGTTTTCCATATATGCAAATTATAAGAACATTTAAGGGGTTACATCTAAATTATTTGTTAGCTAATTTCCACATAGCCTTGTTTGGTATTGAATTTGTACAAAAGTGTTTTTCAGAAAAAAAAAAATTATTTTCAATTTTTTTTAGTTTTAAAAACTATTGTGAAGGTAAACATGTAAATATATATGTGTGTTTTTTCAAGAAGTATATTTGAAAAACAAAATAAAAAAAAAATCAGCCTATTAAATCAAAAAATATATAATCTTGTTTTCTTTTTTTGACACCAATATTATTCCGAAACATCTCTTGATATTCAATTCCTATAATTTTTCTAGCTACCTTAATAATTTTGAATTTTATGAATTATGTCAAAATAGTTTCATGAAAATAAAAAAGCACTTTTGACGCATAATTAATTTATAAATTAAGAAATATACCAAAGGGTGGTCTAAAATTTTTGAAAATTAGGTTGCTTCCACTCAATTGAAAAACTCTCACTTTGCTGTACAATATAGCTATAAGCGAAAGAAGATGGCGTAGAAAGCTTGTAATGTTGTAATAATGATATAATAGTAGAAAAGGAATATGTACGTACATGGTTTTTGAGAAAACAGTTAATAATTTATTAAAAAAATAATAAAAAAGAAAGAACTTGACGTGACACAGAAAACATCCCACCTTAGCCAAACAAAAGTGTCATCCATTTTCTTCTTTTCCAGTGAATATGCTAATAGCCCTTTATTATATATATATATATGATTTTGCATTAAAAAATTCAATAGGAAATTTAAATTCCAATTATCATAGTTTTAATCATCAAACCGTTATCACTAAATTAAAGTTTACTGTTGCATTAATGTTTTCATAATATAAACACAAAGTATGGAATTCTGTGGATTATATTTAAGAAATGCCACATTTTACTCATATATAATATATAAGGTCGTTTATTTGTCTGGCAAGAAAAACACTATACTTGTTCATATAGGACACGAGAAGCACTTTAATTTGTTACATGGCTTGCAAATACTAAATAAAATAAAATAAAAAGAAAACAAAAAACTAAAGAGCAAATTTGTAGATTCAATTCGAGGGCAGATGATGATACATATATAGCAATTGCCAAGGTTTTAATATTTTCAAATCTGGCCGTCCAATAAATCGAAAAAGGTAAAAAAAATTTAATAGTTAGAGGTTCAATCATAATTAAATCCGAATTGAAACTAGTCAAAATGAAAATTTTATGAAATATATAATAGTTAATAGTGGTGGATTCAAAAAAATTTGTATAATGGAGTCAATATACATAATAATATCTTTATCCGAAAAATATAAATTCACTTTTTATTTTAAATAATTATATGTCACTTTCCTTTTTTAAAGTATAATTATTTTATTCAATTATAAATATATTATTATTATTATTATTATTATTATTATTATGTCACTATCACTTATATCAATAAATATACCATCAATTAATTCAACTCTTACTTTAAATAATTCTTGAAATTGGTTGGCATTTTCATAAATATTAATTTGAATCTTGCATTAAATGAGATGAAAATGTTATTTTCAAGATAATAATAAATGAAAGATATTTTTGGAAAATATTAAGCAAAAACTATTAATTTAACTAAACTAACTAATTTTTTTTATCATTATATATGACAAATGAATAATGTGAATAATTTTGCTAATAATTTAAAAAACACATTATATATACTATTATTTTTTCTGGTAAGAAATATCATTACTTATATATAATTTAATTGTATAATTAAAATAATTTTTTTTAGAATTAAGAATAATTTATGCAAAAATTTTAAATTATTGAAAAACCTCTTTTATATAGTAATTTTTTGAAATTACAACTGCATTCATATTGGATTTCTATATAGATCATATTTATGTGGATTCAATAAAAATATACGTTATGTAAGGAAAATATTTGCATTTATGATAATTTTTAATTAACTAGCTTGGTGTGCATGTGCATTGCATATAGTTTGTTATTTTTATAAATACATCTATGATTTTAAAATTATAACATAAAAAATTTGAATATAATGAATTCTACAATTAAATTTAGTTACTTATATAAATATTCTGAATTTCATTTTATTTTGACAATATATTAATATATATATATATATAGTAATTAAATTTATGTGGAAATTCCATTATCATGTGCTCACTATATTATTATTATTATTATTATTATTATTATTATTATTATTATTATTATTATTATCCCTTGAGGTTTAATATATTACATTAGTATTCCCCTAGGGCTTAAAAATTATGTTATTTGTCCTTTGTATTTTATTTATGTTAAACTATATATATAGTCCATCAGTTAAATTTTAAGACATTTGTCGTTAATCATAAAAAATAGTCTCTTTTGTCCAGGGTGATACTAATATAATAGGTCAGCATCAATGGAGTAATAGTATAATAGGTCAAACCTAAGAAAGTATTAATACAATATGTCAAATTTTAGGAGATAAATAATAATTTTTCTTTATTATTTACCACAATCTAACATATTTCTAGTAGAAAATATAAAAAAAATGATATATGAGTATAATATGATAAAATGGAGAGGACAAATAGTATAATTTTTAAATTTGAAAGAAATACTAATATATTATATCAAACTTCAAGGGATAAATAATAATAATAATAATAATAATTATTATTATTATTATTATTATTATTATTATAAAATTTATTATATAATTATAAAATTTAAAATTTAAAAATTCTAATTATATAAGCTTAATTAATTTTCATCTTAAATCTAACTATTTTTATTGTTTCGTATTGTTGAAGAATTAATGAAAATTATCATGTTTTTTTTCTTTTTTTTAATTAATAAGTTATTGAAATTATTTATGATATTCTATGATGGATATTGTGTGGATACAAATTGAATAGAAATATTTGAGTTTTCAATATATTGAAGTTTTGAAAGAAGAAAATAACAAAAGCAGTAGTAACATGAGATATTTATAAATTATTTGTTTTTCTTTCTTAATATGTAAACTTTTAAAATTAGATATGGATGTCTATGAATTTTCTATTGATGTTTATGAATTATTACATTTGTTTTAATTGTGAACTTTTATATCTACATGATAGTAACTTTGTTATGAATTATTATATTTTTGTGCATGCTAAATTAATTATTTTATTATGTAAAATTTTAATATTAATATATTATTATTTATAATTTTTTTAACTTTAAAAAAAATAAGCGGGGATAGGATCCCTGTGGAGCATGGATGGGGACAAATCTATCCTTATTAGTATGATGGAGATGAATATGGAGATTTACCGCTATTGTGGGGATGGGAATCATCCCCTCACTCCATGCCAAGTCCAAATATATTGGACAATATCATCGAAAGTCTTGATGTTGTCATTATGGATAAGATTGATATGCATGTGCCCTTTGCCACTTGGAAGTGAGTGAATCATAGCCTCAACCTGTTGCTTATCATTTAACTCATAACCAGCATCATTTAACTCACTTATCATATTGGACATGGCAGTTAGATGTTGCCTTATTGTATAATTATAATTTTTTTTATAGGCATCAAATTTGAGAGTCAACTAACATAGCCTTGTAGTCAAGGTTTCACCGAATCGGATCTTAACAGTATTCCAAATTGTTTGGGCTAAGTGGTGCTTCTCAAAGTGCAGCATGAGTCATTTCTCATGTTGCTCTACATTAATATGTGAGCAGTTATATTCTTATGCTTATAGGCTTGATATGCCTTCATATCTCACTTATATTAATCAGTACTTCTATGCTCAGGCTCAGCTATCGGTTGTATGATAGTTTTCAGTGTTTCTTACTCTTCCAAGAGATATTGAATCTTGTGATGTCACATATTATAATTATTATCATCCAGCTTATCCATTAGTTCAAGTCAACAACTATATTTTTCGTAGCAATCATTTTGACTATTTAGAATAATTGATCACAATTAGATTTAGCAATTCTTACTACAAAAATTGTTTCATATCACAATGTCTTAAATTAATCAATAATAACCTAATACAAGCAGCAGAAACAAAAGTAATATTATACAGTCCAATCAATTATTACTGACATAGTTCAATTATCATCTTTTAATTTAAACATGTATCAATTATTTTATTAGGTGAGATTTACTAATCTACCAACCTAATTTTTCCAAAAATATTATACTCATATATTGTTCATGCAATAGAACAATATATAGCATTTATATATAGTCATTACATGCTTTAAAAGAAGCAAATACTAAAAGTAATGGCAAAGAACTAAATATTTCCATAAAATGTGATCCCTCACTACATGTAAAAATAAATTGAAATCAGTATCAACACTCAAAGTACAGTACAATTCATATATTAGTAGCAAATAACAATGCTACTGACTAATCTTATCATATATCAAATTTATTTATAACTAATTTTCATGCGAAAATATATGCATTTTGCATACTTTTTAATAAAAAACACTTCAAAATGTATTTTAAAATTCTGAAAAATGCCCATTAAATAATGAATTAAAATTTAAGCATTTTAGAAAAAATTGCATCGAAAATTAACACTGCACATGCCCCCACATGCTGGTCACTTGATCCGCCACATTAGTACCATGTGGACTAACCACAGTCAGCCACGTATCAATGAGACTGTACTTGCGATGTCATCACCTAGACAACATGGACCAATAATTCTTTGCCATGCGTTATCTACTTGCCATGTCATCAAGCCACTATGGCAAGCCACCCAAACAGACATATCAGCATGCTTTTCCACGTCACGCCAATCAAGGAGTGACATGTGTTTAGTAAATACCATATTACTATAACCGCTCTCACTTGCCTATGGTGGAGCAAGTGTGCCACGAGCTGCCTTTAGGTGGCAATGCAAATCCTTTTTGCAATTTTTTCTATATTTTCAAGGCTTTTTGCTAGTTTTGACCATAAAATATGCAATTTGACTCTATTTTAATAGCGTTTCTGTGACAAATAACACAAACGAGAGTGAGAGCATATAAATCAATTTCCAAAATAATTAATTTCAATTAGATTCTTTAAAAATTCATAGAAATTCAATCACTCATTCAAAATATCTACAAAAATAATCGTCAGAAAGCTTGTTATGAGAACTTTCCAACCATACCAATTTCATGCCATAAAATGGGAAAAAATTGTCAAAAAATGGGATAAAATTTGGATTTCATGGAATTTTCATGTATAATTGTTCAATTAAACATCTTAATCACCAATTCAAGTATAAAAACATACAACCAGGCTCTGATACCAATGTAAACTCATAATAGTAGCAGAAGTTTACTTGTTGGAGCGTGAACAACGTATTTTCAATGCTCCAGGAATACCGGTTACAAGAATCCATAGTAGAATTACACGATACAAACACCATTGATGTCACTTGGATGAATTTGGGACAAGCCAACTACTAAGAAAACTTGCAAAGAATATAGGAGGAGAAAAAAATTGTTTTATGTTCCGTAAAATATAGGAGAGGTTATTTTTCAATATAACTTCCTTTTTTTATATTTATTACATTTGGATTTTGGATAGGATCAAGCTCATATAAGCTGCTCAAACTCATAGTCCAACAATAAAACTAATTAGGATTTATATAATTTTAGTTAATATATATATAGAGGCTCTGGCCCTGCTGAAATTCTTAAAATTTTTAGGGGATATTTAGTGAATTTTGCATTTCTTAAAAAAAAAAAAAATCTAATATATCATTTTTGTTTTGAACAACAATGTATATTTTTTCTATATTCTTACAATATTTTTGTTCTACCTTCCATATTCTTTCTATATTTACCATTTTCTTTCATCAAAACTCTTATAAAACAAACCAATATCTAAGAGTTTAAGGTAAATTTTTTATTGGCTAAAGGTGTAAATTAGCCCATAAACTATATTCTATGGAGCGAGTCACTCCTTCAATTTTGACTCAGTGCAAATAAATTTTCAAATTTTAAACTCAGTGTAATTATGCTAATTACATATTAAGTTCTTTAAACCAGAATTGTAAGTTAAATTCAATCTAGTGAAGGGTTACTCACTCTATAAAGTATAGTTCAGAGGCTAATTTGCATTGAATTTAAAGTTTGAAGACTTATTTACACTAAGTCAAAGTTGAGGAAATGACTCGCACCATATGGTATAATTCATGAGCTAATTTGCACATTTGGTCTTTTTTATATTTACAATTTATAATTTTTTATTGAATTTGTTTTAATATATTTAAGTATCAATTGTTATGTCATTAATTAAAAAAGAAAATAAGAGTAAAAATTGCTTATTTTAATTTTCTTTTATTTTCACAACTATTTAATTATTTATTATGTAAAAAATTATAATTGCTAATAATTTGATTGTAGTTCATATGTAATTGTTGCTTTAAGCTACTATTATTTATCATGATCTTTAGTTTATTTCATTTTTATATAATTAGAGAGTATAATTAATGTATATTATTTTATTTTTATACTTTTCTAATTCAACCCTTTTGAGTAAAATGTATGGCTCCGTCATTGTTAATATATATATATATATATGGTTTCTAAATTAGATTTAATTGTCCTAACAATATTTTTCAATTACTCTATGAAATAACATGTTGAAAAGTTAATTTTTGTTTTTAAATTATATATGCATTCCTTTCAAATATATATATACAGGCATTAAAGAGTCCATAAGTTATTTTTGTTATTACAAAATGAGGAATTCTAAGGTACACCCAGTGTAATTTATATCAGATATTTTAAAATTATTAGATTATCAACTTTTAATTGCATCCGTTGATAATGAATGGTTGAGATTAAAAATTGATAATTCAATGGTTTTAAGACACCAGATATAAATTACACCATGCAGCAGTACTCTTACAAAATTAAGGAGAAAATTAAGGGAGAAAGGCGATTACCACATATTTTAAGCAACCACATACTGACACCTGTCCTCTTTCATTCCATTCTCAAATCATTATACTACGAGTTAATTTCCAACTGATTTTACTTAAATTGCACTTATCTTCCCAATTTCATGTATCTCCACCTGCTTTTATTATTATTATTTTGACTATGTGGATATATAATCCGGTACAATATATAAATAAAGTAACCATATTATTAAACAAATTGGGACTAATTCCATTGGTATACCAACTATAAACTAATTATGTCAAAAATAAAAAATTCTGAGTTTAAATCCTAACATCTACAAGGTGTACTAAAAAAAAAGTAATTACTAAAACCTATCGTACGTTATTTTCAATAATAATAATAATAATAATAATATTGATGATGGTGTTTTATTTTTTTTCACATCTATAGGGATAAAGAATCGAACTTTAATTTGATTTAAATCAATGGATGAATCTACCATTAGACTATCCCTATGCGTTATAATACGTAGATTTAAATATTAATCTCCGAGTAAAGTAGCTTTACACAAATATACACTTCTCTCTGTGCATGAACTAACAAATAAAAAAGATGGCACATTCAGCCAAGCCTATCATCCAAGTAGCCATCTTCATTTCCCTTATTTCATCCATAGCAACGACAGCTGTAGAATACAGTGTGGTTAGCTATGGAGCAAAAGCTGATGGGAAAACGGATTCAGCCAAGGCCTTCGCTGCAGCATGGACACAAGCCTGTGGGTCTGCGAACTCAGCCACCATTTATGTTCCTAAAGGGACTTATGCTGTGGGCAAATTAGCATTCTATGGTCCTTGTAAGAATAATGCTATTGTGTTACGCATAGACGGCACACTTGTGGCTCCCTCAGATTATAAGGTGCTAGGCAGAAGTGGGAATTGGCTCATCTTTGTGCATGTTGATGGTGTTACTGTTTATGGTGGAGTTCTTGATGGTCAAGGCACTGCCTTGTGGTCTTGCAAAAACTCCGGCAAGACTTGTCCCACCGGTGCTACGGTACATATATATATCCTTCTTAATTTCATCCTAGCTTCATCAATTACAAATTATTTACCCATATCATATTCTAAAATCTCTGATTCAATAAGGGTTAGATATAAAAAAATTATTATTATTATATTGAAACAAAATATAATAAAAATTATAATTTAGTGGCTTTCAAAAAGTAAAAAACAATATAATTTTTAGTTACAATCAAAAATTTTTAGATAGATTTAATTTATTAAACTAATTCAATTTATCACACAATGATATATATGTAATTTTATTAATTATTATATTTGCATTAACTAATATAAATAATACAATTAAATGTGTAGACTGAATCAATAGAATTTCTCCATTACAAATTAAGAAAGGTTTGGAAGAACTACACATGTTCTTTTGCCAATTGGCTTCCCATATATGAAAAGAATCCTAGGGGATATTTTTACAAGTATTTTAAAATTGAACATCGTAAAGGTCGCCACGTGCATATTTATAAAATTAATTAAAATTATTCACACATGCAAATTGTGAATGCTCTGATTTTTTTTTTTTCCTTGCAGTCACTTGAATTTACCCTTTCTAACAACATTGTAATAAGCAATTTGGCATCACTAAATAGCCAAAGATTTCACATAGCGATAATCAAATGCAACAATGTAAAATTGCAAGGGTTGAAAATCTCGGCAGCCGGCGACAGCCCAAACACCGATGGGATTCATGTTGAAGAATCAAGTGGAGTGACCATTCTTAGTTCTCAGATAGGGACAGGAGATGATTGTGTGTCAATCGGTCCTGGCACCTCTAACATGTGGGTTAAGAATGTTGCCTGTGGACCTGGCCATGGGATCAGCATTGGAAGCTTAGGCAATGTTGTTGAAGAAGATGGAGTTCAGAATGTTACAGTCACAAATACTACATTTACAGGTACTCAAAATGGAGTCAGAATCAAGACATGGGGAAGACCCAGCAATAGTTTTGCCAAGCACATTCTTTTCCAACATGCTGCTATGGAAAATGTTCACAATCCTATCATAATTGACCAAAATTACTGCCCTCATGGCACCGATTGCCCTGATCAGGTATGTTGAATTATTCCAAATCAATAGCTATCTTCCGGTTAATTTCATATATATTCATTGAATTTTACTTTTATTGCAATAAAATCACACAATTTTTTTTGTTTCAAAAAAATTGTCTAACTATATTTTCGTTTCGTTAAAATCAATTCTGATCAATTTTTAGTGACACATCTTTTGCTGAATTAGCTTTCCAGTGACACGTCAACTATCACGTTAGCTTTTCGGTTACCCATATCTGAAAACTAGCCGAAATAATTTTAGTGAAGCGAAAATATAATTTAGTAATTTTTTTAAGACAAAATCAATAAAAATAATGTTCAGTAACCATAGATGAAATTAACCCGCTATATATTTTTCTATTTCCATGACACTTTTCATAGCATAATCGAGTTATTTATTTAATTTTGTATTGAGCAGGATTCGGGAGTAAAGATTAGTGATGTGATATACCGAGATATCCATGGCTCATCAGCATCAAAAGTAGGAGTAAGATTGAACTGCAGTAAGAAGTACCCATGCACAGGGATTAGATTAGAGGATGTAAATCTCACTCACAACAATCAACCAGCTCAAGTGTCATGTAGTAATGTTCGTGGAACTGCTTCTGGCTTTGTCCAGCCATCAAGCTGTCTGAAGAAATTTCTTGCCTAGACCGAATCTTTGAAAAAATTCAAGGCATGTTTTCATGATAAATTGAGATTATAATTAAGATTGGTTGAATTTATTCATAAATTAATCTTATCACTATTTTCAGGGACCAATGAATTAGGAGTTGTGTAAAATTGAACTACTATAAAAGCAAATTAGTGATTGCTAATCTTTGGCTTCCGATTTAATTATTTACTCTCAATTCATCCCCTAATCTTTTAAAAATTGAAAATATATGCAATATATTGATTTTTCTAGTACATGCTTATATGTTGAAAGGGACCGTATGACATTGCCAATGGATTTTTCTTTGATTAAATCATTAACCTTCGCACTAAATTTTGTCTTCAACTGTAAATAAATTCTGGTATCTAAACTAGATTTCAATTAATTTATTCAGGGATTTCTCATATATTTCTTTTTGCTTTTCAAATTTAATACATATTAGTGATGATCAACTTACGCCAAACCCTGAAATTTATTGACATCATTTTGGTTTAACTATTTGAGTATAGCTAGCTAGCAGTTGATAGTTGGTAGTTAATAATTAATTTATAATGGCATTTGGAAAAATTCTTTATAATGTATGAATAAAAAATAAAATGACTACTTTCTATACAATTATTTATTTTAATAATAATAATATATTTATGAATAAAATTTTTTGAAAATGATAGTTTTGTCTATTTACTATAAAAAGTTATAAGTATTCTAAAAAAACTATAAAATAAAGTATTTTCAAACAATTGTTACTTGGATTTAGAATGTGCTATGCGAAATATTTAAACCAACAGCTCTAAAATAGTTGTTAGGTATTAAATAGTCACCGGTTATTTCTGAACCAAACACTCCTAAATATTTTTCTTTGCCATACATATTACACATAGACATTACATAGTCAACACAGTACTGGTTGATTAACAAATTAATTGAGCCCCTGCACTGCACAAATGTCTAATTGGCTACACATAAAGTCCAACGCAATTGATCATCCCTTAGGCTATTTTAGTATCCACAATGAAAAACCCGGCCCACTCAAATATACAGAAGGTTGAGGATCAGATATTCAACCGAAGTTAAATTAAAATTGAATAGGTTAAAGTAAAATGCTATTAAAATTTGACTTCATATATAATAAAATATAAAAAAAAATTATACTAAACTTATTTTACGTAATACATTTAAAAATAAAATATATATACTCTTACTCGTAATTCAAATTAATATATAACTATAATAAAAAATATTTTCAAATATAATAAGATATATATTTTATTTAATATTATAATAATTTAAATTATGTACTTTAATTTTTAAAACAAGTAAATTCTAATATTTAATTTTAATTAAAATAATATTTTTTATAACAAGGAAAATAATTTATATAAAAATCTTATCATAATGTATATCAACAATAGCTTAATTAAACCAAAATTCATAAATAAAATTTTGTAAGAAATAAAACATATAAAAAAAATGGTCCAACCGGCCTGTTAGTTGGGCAATTTTGCTGCCGACGGATAAAAATCTGCTAGTTTAAAGGTGTTAATTGAACCCATTTTTAGCCTTTTATCTATGAAATCGGTTGGTCTGGACTAGTTTTAATAACCAAAAATATCTATCATAAAACATTCAAAAATATAAATAAAAGGCAATTTATTTTCAAATTAATTTATCTCGCGCTCTAATATTTATTTTGAGATTTTGATCTCCACATTACATTTTAAAACCTCAGTGAATAAATTTGCAGAGGAGCATATCAAAATATCACAAACATAGTAGAAGTAGAAAGAAATATTCTCCACCCAAAAAAAAAAAAAAACAGAATTATTTCTGTTGGTAATGTTAATGCTACAATTAGGATGAATTAAAAGTGCGGTCGCTATTATATTTCCGCTAGAGATTCGAAGGCGTATCCAACTTCAACATACCTCCGTCACTAATATTTTTTTTTTCTAGCGGATGATTATTTACTTAATAACAATTAAAAGTGTTAAGTCAAAAAAAAAAAAAAACAATTAATGGTGTGGATTTTACTCCTTTAGATCTAAAGATATTTAGAGGTTACCATATTTTTTATATGTTGGGGGAGAGGAGCACTGGCTTAGCCATGCTCTCTAGATTAGAAAAATAAAGAGTTAGACGCTTAAAAAAAGAGGACAAAAAGTAAAGAATTTAAGTTTGAGGTATAAAAATATATTTATAAAAAGGAGACAAATATTAAAAAATAATATAGATTTTATATACTATTTACATATATTTTTAAAAAAATAAAAAAGGGACAATTATGTACCATTAAGTGAATGTGCTCCAGGGAGAAAAAAATGGGATTCGAGCCTAAGCTGTTTGAAAGGCTTTTAGAATTTTCAAACAAATATAATATAAATGATTCCCTAGAAGTAATTAACCATTAAAATAAATAAATTTAAGAGTTTATGATGTAATTTGTTGCACACCGAGATAAAGTCAACTGATATAAATCAAATCCTGGCAAAGAAAGGGATTTATACCAACTTTGGAAACTTTTGGTAACTATACATTACCTTTAGACTTTAGTAGTCTAAATTAAACTCAGTCAATAATCCTCAACCATTTTCACTTGCGCCGTTGAAAGAAGAATATAAATCCTTAATTAATTGGTCCATAATCAAAGGAATAATTAGTTGATTATAAAATTGCAATTTTAGTTTTTTATTTTTTTCAACTTTTAACTGTTTTTAAAAAGTCGTACTAGTATTTTAGTTGACACATGAGACACGCTATTGTACAAGCTATTGTACAAGTCACTTTACTACAATAATATTAAAATTAAATGATTATAAATGAAATTAATCGAGTGATTATATCTTTAAATAATATATGTATTCTTTGCTTAAGGATTACAAGTAAATCAAGATCGACAGGTACCTAATTTTCTCAATCTGGCACAAGTTAAAAAATAAAAATTGCAACTATTTTCGTCAAAATTGAGAAAAAAATTATTAAAAATTTAAATGGGTAAGTCAAATTGTAAATGGATGGAAAAGAAAATGGATTTTCTATTACTTTACGCCAAATAAAAAGGGAAAAATTCTAAAGTTTGGCAGTATGTAGTTAAATTTTCAGATAGGTTCATGTATATATTGTGATTATTGAATAGTGATAGCTTGGTAAATGGATGAGATACATGAAATTAAATAATTGAACTATAAATATCACGTGCCAAACCCAACATATTCTATGAAAACAGGGCCAACAAACACATGCATGCAACATGCAAAAATTTCATTTGTTCCACTCCAATGTACCAATTTAAATATTTTGTAAAATTCCATATACATTTAAAGAAAACGCAGTTTTAACTAAAGGTATATATAAATTGATACAAAAATTTTTTCAATTTAATTAAATATCTTGAGTTTAAATTCTGGGTATGCAGTTATTTTAAAATTTTTGTAGAAATACTTTCGGAATGCTATTCGGTACGAACATGATTCGTCTCAACTCATTAGTATATAAATTGAGAACACTTGTAATTTTGAAAAAAAAAAAAAACACTGTTTTATTTGAAAATATTTCTTTTTTATAATATGTTTTATTTTTTAATTAGAGAGGATGTTATAACCTCAAGTCCTTAATTTTTACGCAGCTATAGTAAGTTAGTCAATCATTGGTGCACTAAAACTGTTTTTCCAATTTCAAGACTTAATTGGTTTATGAAAATATCGTATTAACTTTAGAAAATTCAAAAAATAAAATTTTAATTTTGTACTGAAAAATAAAAATTTTTATAATTTGATTTTTCCAGTTTAATTGATGATCTCCAATGAATTTCAAAGAAAAAACAAAATAATTAAGAAAAAGGGGGAGAATCTACACAGCAGTGTGCTAGTAAATATAATGGAATTTTGGCAACATTACAGTATAATACAAAATTAAAATCAATTGAAAAATTAGGTCTCCAGTTTAATCATGAGTATGCTATTATTTTAAAATTTTTAAGTAAATGTTTTGCCGCTATTCGGAATCTTATCCAGCATGAATAAATTAGTTTCAAACGGTTAATCTCATGACATATAGTTTTATATCAAAAAAAAAAAAATCAAGAAAAGTGTATTAACTAACCGACTAATCTACCAAATGCCGTGGATTAAGGATAAAGTGTACTAATTAACCCCTCTCATTTTGTTTTGTTAAACAATAAGTAAAAAATAAAATAAAATAAAATAAAATAAAAGAAATTCCAGCGCCATTCGTGGGATGGAATATACGCAATTGCGGCGGCCTTGATTAATTAACTTAGTATGAATTTTGAATAAACCCAATACAAATTCATATCACTAAATATTTGAAACTAGAAAAATATAAGCTTAATTAGTGAAGCAGTAATTATATGCTGACTTACGATATAGGTATTTGAAAATTATATATATATATATATATATATATAGTATTAATTAATTTGGAAATTTTTGACTTTAATTGATATCCAATTGTTTATGGAAAATGTGGAATTTAAGGCAATGTTTAAGGTTCAAATGGCATAAATCTGATTGATGAATTCTTGGGCTGACCGACAAATGATGCTGTGCTACTTGGAAGAATTGGAAGCCCCCACTTTCTTCATCATCTTTTTCTATTAAACAAACAATAGGATATATTGATTAAACTATATATTAATTTTATGCTTTTCTTTAATAGGTTTAAATATTTAAATGTTTAAATTTTTCCCCACAACCATTAATGAAAAATATTTTATAATTAAATTCTTTTTTCTGAACAGGTTTTTTTTTATAAACTAAATTTATTATTAATAAAATAAATATGTTTTTTCTTTCTGAATAGGTTTAAATAAGAATATTTCAATGAATCAATAATTTTTTAAAAGAATAAAAATACGGTAGAATAATCAGGAATAATTAACAATTAAAGTAAGCACCTCTTTTGTAAATAATAAAGGTAAATCTTGAAGAAACTAGGGACAAAAAGGTTTATATATATATATATATATATTTATGAATATTTTAGGATCAAATTTATCCATTAATGTAAATTGTATTTTTCTAGGAGTGCGAGTAGATATAGCACCACATAAAATTGATGTGCCTTATAGCTTAGTGACACATCAAAATTTCATTAAAAAAATTGTTGGAATAAAATGCTAAAAAAAAAAAAAATTAAGAGCAATATTACAAATTAGGCGATACATTAGGGGGATTAATTGCATCTATGGTCACTTGATTTTGCATTATTTGTATCTAAATCACAATTTTTTATTTTATAATACTAAAATCACTTAACTTTATAAATTATTATAGAAAAATTATCGTCAAACAATTTTGACGAGTAGTCAGCTGAAAATTTTTTATAGGTTTATTGGGCTGTAATAATATTATAACTCTACCATTAGTTACATGTGGTCATATCTCTAGACGAATTGTAAAAAAATTATTGCCGATAATAGTATCACAACACCACCATTAATTACCTTCAACCATTTTTTTGCAACTCGTCAAAAATGTGGCTAGAGACAATTATTGGTAAAATTATGATATCATTATAACCCAATAAATTCATTAAAAAAATAAATTTTTTAACTAATAACTTGTGATAATTGGTTAATTGTAATGATTAACTCATAAAAAATATGGCAAGAGACAATTATTGGTGAAATTATGTACTTTTTCTTTCGCGGATTCTATTAGAGCTTTGTTTTGTGCAACAAAAAAATCTTGAGTTCAAAGCTCATAACTTGTTCTCTGCCCTTTGTTTTCATATTTCAGGTATCCTTATTGCATTTAGCTGATATTACAGAAAAGGGAGTGACATTTCAGGTATACAATTATTATCAAAATTTCTTTCTTAATTGAAAGGTCATCAAAATATTTCTAAACAGAAGTCAGTCAAAAAATTGAATCTTTATACAATCAAATGCAATCCTGTATGCAATTCCAAAATAAGTGAAGTTTAGCTGATATGTGTTGTTTTCAACATTTGTAGTTTCCATTGGAAATCCATGACAACGGCACTTTTTCTTAGAGAATGGAGAGGACATTATATATGTAATTAAAGCTACAAACTCAACATATCAATATCTGTTATAATTATAAGTTTGTGGTCAAATGGGTTAAATTTTTAATGATTAACATTTATTGAAGCAATAAGGAATATAGTATTGTTCAATAATCACAATAGCAGTTAATATTTAGTTAGGGTGACTATAATGAATACAATACGATAACGCAACACGAACTCAACATGATATTTGAGGGTTATAATTGAAGTTTATCGAGTTCGCATCACAATTATATTAATTCAATAAATATATAAAAATTATAATGTTGTGTTCGGATTGACATGCTGACACAATAAAAAATACACCTGTTAATAATTAGTATCATGTCATATTGACACGTTTAACCCGGTACGTTATAATCTATATATACATTAACTAAATCATGTTTTACTAATTTTATATGTTAATTATATTAAAAGTATCGTGTTAACTCATTGTTAAATATGTCATGTTCGTGTTCAAATTTTAGACATGATTAACTAAGATATATGGGTAAATAGCACTAATACTTGTAATGATTTTTTCCTCGAAATTTAATTTGCAATACTAAAGTGCTAAAACTTATTATTAATGTAATTTAAAAGTTTCTTTAACAGATTGTATGTAAAAATACTATCTGAAGAAGACATGACATTTTTATCTGCCATCACTTTTTTTTTAATTTCTCTCCTTATTTTTCTTTTCATCTCTATTTACAAAAATAATTAGGTACGATAATTGGACCTAAATCCATGGGGTTCCTATCCAAACTAGCTTCAAAAGAAGGCAATTTTTTATAATTTTTTTCTACTCCGAGCCCAAAGTGTTTTGTAGCGAGGACATGATAGAAGATTTGTATGTGCCCCACCTTAATATAAAAAATAATTTTTTACCTAAAATATTTTGTAATTAACTTTATTACCTAAAATAATAAAAATAAAAAACATTATTAATATTAAAATAAAGTAAGAATTTTTAACAAATCGGAGACCGGAGATCACCTTCCTTGTATGGTAAGGAAATGGAGATAAAAAATTTTTGATATTATAAATATATATAATAAAAGATAAGTGCTAGTTATATTTTTGATATTATCTTTTCTTTTATTTTATCTATTTTTAGATAATACGTAACCTTATCATTCTCAAATAAATAAAGATAAAAGGGAAGCTCATATGTAAATGTGTAAAGACAACCAGTGTTTGTTGAAACAATAAGGAAATTAGAAGTTTGACTGAAATAAAATGCATTGCACGTTCTGTATATGACTTTTGTACGGCGAAATTCATGCAAAGTTAGGGACCCATGATTTTCGCATTTATTATAAGAATTTGGGATATAGTTTTAAATTTTGAAAATTTCTTAAAATTAATAAAGACCAAAAATAAATACAAATATGAAATACACTGTTAAAACGTTGTAAGACCACATGATAAGCAGGGAAGGATTCTCTCATTTCAACGAAATACAGCAAGATGCAAAGACTTCCTCAAGTCAATGGATTATACCCCATCACATGCATGCTGACTTTTCTAGTATTTAATTATCCAAATTAGAATATAATAAATTAGTTTTGTTTTTTTTTTCCCTTTTTGGCTTTCATATTAACTTATTGCACTTGGGTATTCTTTCATTGGAGAAATTTTTTTTAGTATGTTAGTTTATTATATAATCTGTATATTAGTCCAATTAGATGGTAATCCAGTAACAATTAACCAATCCGCATTAATTTATATATAAAATCTCAATAAATCTTGTTTAAATTAATTAATTAAAGCGATAATTCTTCATGTAATTAAATTAAATATTATTTTCTCTTTATGTGCATATTAAGAAAATTAGTTAGTTTAATTAAATTAACAATTTTTTTTAATATTTTTCCAAAAAACCCTGATTATTATCTTGGAAATGCAAGTTTTAAGAGTATTTGTATAAATGCTAATAAATTTTAAAACTAATTTAAAACAATAGTTAGAAAAAAAATATTTTTTTTATTGATATAAGTAATGATATAATAAAATTATAATTAAGTATAATAACTGCCGGTTAAAAAAAAGTGACCTATAAGGGCGGAAAAAAAAAAGAAAATTAAACTATTTCTTCCGGTGGAGTGAGTAATATATTAGGTAAACAGATAATCTGCCTCAAATTCCTCAGCAGTACTTTGTTTCCAACTTCTATATAAACCACTTCAACTGCCACACGAGAACACCCCACTCTCTCTTCTCTCATTCGCTCATTGATTCCTTTCAACCAAACAAGAAATGGCAGACAAAATGTGCTTTCTTGCTCTCACTTTTCTCTTCATTGTCTTTACCTCATCAGCATCTCATTTAATGGCAGAATCAACACAGTACAATGTGCAAAGTTATGGTGCCAAACCAGACGGAACAACTGACTCAACGAAGGCATTTGTTGGTGCATGGGCTGACGCCTGTGGGTCTACAGCACCTGCAACTTTGTATGTTCCTCCAGGAAGATATTCTCTGGGGAAAGTTGAGTTTCAGGGACCCTGCAAGAGTAGTGGAATTGTAGTTAGTATAGATGGTACACTTTTGGCTCCATCAGATTATTCTGCCATTGGTGATTCAAACAATTGGCTAATTTTTGAACACATTGATGGTGTTACTCTTTCTGGTGGCATACTCGATGGCCAGGGCTCCAGCTTGTGGTCCTGCAAGTCTTCCGACAGCAGTTGCCCCTCCGGTGCAACGGTAACCTACACAACTCATTCCACTTATTCAATGCAATCTATATATGCACATAGAGAAGTGCTATCTATCTTTTCTTTCATTTGGTCCATTGTGGAATCCACATGAGAAAAAGAAAAGTTAGCTAACACTGCTCAGGAGCATGTATAAAAATAGTTATATGTATTGATTCAGGGTTTTGTACTTGTGCAGTCATTGGAGTTTTCCAATTCAAAGAATATTGAAATTGATGGGTTAGCATCAGAGAATAGCCAAATGTTTCACATAGTGATAAACGGGTGCCAGAATGTGAAGGTACAAAATGTGAAGGTGTCAGCTCCTGGAGACAGCCCTAACACCGATGGAATTCATGTCCAATCATCAAGTGGTGTCACCATCTTAAATTCAAAGATTGGTACAGGTGATGATTGTGTATCAGTTGGCCCCGGCACCTCTGCTTTATGGATTGAAAATGTTGCTTGCGGTCCTGGCCATGGAATCAGGTAAGTACTCTGTAAATAATCACCATCTATGTATATAAAATTTTCATTTTTCTTATACGAAATTTGTGATACAATCACAGCATTGGAAGCTTGGGCAAGGATGTTGACGAAGCTGGAGTGGAAAACGTTACTGTTAAAACTACAACATTTTCAGGAACAGAAAATGGTTTGAGAATAAAATCATGGGGAAGACCAAGCAATGGTTTTGCTAGGAACATTCTTTTCCAACATGCTGTTATGACTAATGTTCAAAACCCAATTGTGATTGACCAAAATTACTGTTCAGGCGATGATAATTGCCCTGGTCAGGTAAATATCTTAACTCTTAAAAACATAATCAGAAAAAAACAAGTCTGAATATCTAACTATTTCTATATATGTTTGCCAGAATTCAGGAGTTAAAATCAGCGATGTGACTTATCAAGATATCCATGGATCATCGGCGACACAAGTAGCGGTGAAATTTGATTGCAGTAAAACCAATCCATGCACTGGGATTGAATTGGAGGACGTGAAGCTCACATACAATAACAAGCCAGCTGAATCATCATGTAACAATGCCGCAGGCTCGGCTTCCGGTTTTCTTCAGCCTTCAAGCTGTCTTTAAGCTATATTTTTTAATATTGAAGAAAAATATTCAGAAACAGTAACCAAAATAGCTCAAGGAATGCATTGATCGAGCTTAGTTTATTGTTAGTTATTTTATATGTATTGCTTGACCTGTGGCTTTGAGTTGCTGCCCGGTCTTGCATATTGTCTCAACTCTCAAGCGTTATTTATCTATTTAATAATAATTTTAGTAATTTATTTTTATGTTTTGTTTAAAAAATTTATTATGCTTTGTTTGGGATAAAAGCTACATATTATGCGTAATACTGAAAGTTATGGAATGTAATATTTAATAAGTATATTCCTCGGTCATAATATCTATAATATAGCGCAGTCTCTATCAAAATATTAATTTTTAAAGCAAACTAATCATTTTAAAAATTTTAAAAATTCCGATTCTGTGTCTAATAAATTAGATATATATATATATATTAAATGGAAGAGGAGGAAGAAGAAGATTATGTGGCGTTACTCAATTTTTGCTAATTGTAGAAGGTTTTTTCTATGTAATCTTCTCTTAAGGAGTAAAATATATATATATATATATATATATAATTTTGGTATATCCTAAATTACTAAATTACATCAAGGAGAAAATCAAGAAACTTTTAATACTTATTTTTCAATCACAAATATCCCTGCAATCAAGCAATAATCCCTAACATCATGCATCCCTCCAATCACGCAATTATCCCTAACGTTCCTAACATCATGCTGACAATTTTGTGTTTAAAATTTTAGAAGATTACCTGGTCTTATAATCTTGGAGAGCGAGAGGTTTATAATCTCTCCTTAAGATTGTGGAGGGTTTTTTTTTTTTGAAAAAAAAAAAAAGAAAGAAGAGAGAATATCATGGCTTAATTGTACCTTACTTTTTTTTTTAGTTTATTTGAAGTTTTGTGGATTATGAGTTATATAATAAAAGTAGTTATCTCTTGGTATTTACTATAAAGATATTAAACTCTTATCAATACTAATAAATTGTACAAATGAGACTCACAACCATAAAAAGCGTTTAATATCAGAAATTAGTAGATTTATGGAGCTAATTAAGGTGGTTGGTTGACTTGAATGAACACTTTAGGTTAGTTATGACAGTTATGCTATATGGTGGTCAGTTTAGAATATTTCATGCATACATAAGAAATAATTAATGTTAAAGCCCATGATCTTCGACGGTGAAAAAGTAGACCCGCCGACTCTTTCTCCCTTTTATGCTCCACATTTTTTGTTTCATTTCACATGCAACTAAAATGAACTTTTTTCAACCAAGGTTATTCAACAAAGAACTTTCAGATTCTAATCCTATTAAATATATTTTCGAAGAGGCATAGAAAGATTTAATTATCACTAAATTTTGATTACAATTAGTTTCAAATCTTAAAACAAATGAATATATATATATATCAATAGAAATATTTCTATCGGTAATTATCAAGTTTAATTTATTTAATAATATAATAGTTTTACAACTCGAATTTGTCAGAAACAATGACCTTAAGAATCATAACTATTTATGTGCTATTTATTGGTATTACTATATTTTGTTATTCGAAGAGTTTTTCAAATTCAAATTGTTATTAAATATGTTTCATCACTAATTATCGATTTGTACTATATGTTATTATTAAAAAAAACTATATATATAATTATGGGAAATAAAAGGGCGACAAAGAATACTTATTGAGAACATGAGCCCGGAGAAACTTGAGGCTTTGGCAAATTTCGGATGCTTTATGAGCGGCATGCTGTTTCAAATCCACTTTTCATGGGATGTTGTCATATTCTAGAAAAAACATTTTCGTTTGTAATAAAAAAATAAATTAATAAATCATTCACAAAAAGATGCATATTTTTCAAATCAAGTCTGTCCATAACCACGTTATGATCCAAAACTATTATTTTTTTAACATATTAATTTCATCTATCAAGAAGTTGATTAATAGCCATTTAAATTTCTTTATTCACTTGCATCATTTCTATTCCTCAAATCTACAATTTTTAGTTCATTGCTTTATGTTTTAAAACAGAAAAAAACTTTTTTGGACAAGTATATACTGTAGACAATTAAAAAAATTAGAAACTTAATTCAATTCGATTATGGCTTAATTAATTAGCAACACAAGCTGGACTGTTGTGAAGAGCTCTGTGTGAAAAACATTAATTTTAACTGAATTTTGAATAAAACTAATTTCAAACCCTAAAACAAACTAAATTTTGAATAAAATTAATTTCAAAATTTTCTCCATAAATAAGATTTAAACTTAAAACTTTCTTTAACGGAAAAAAAAAAAAAAAAGTATCAAAACCATCCCGATTTTGGTTTGTCAACATCAATTAACATAAAATTTGGCCAATAACGTCCAAATTCTAAGAATTAAAAAATTTGACTACATTTTCCTCATTACACTTGCGTAAACTGATAACTTTGCATTACGTCAATGCTGACGACCATTTTTGCTTTGAGGAGGGGGGAAAAAAACAAAGAAAAGAAACTCAAAGACAAAACTTCTTTTTTTGGGGCACAATTTCAACAATCTCTCCCACAACATTAACTTATTTTCTTTGTTGTATGTTGGAGGATTCCCTCAGATTGACTAACAGATAAAAGCACGAAAAATAGCAATGTATTTCTGATAATTACTGTTGCTGGTGGTGGATCACCGTTTTTCAGGCTTCAACATCTATCCACAGAATAAGAAAAAGGC
>CATIWF010156639.1:0-25532 GCA_949630135.1 Balakata baccata
CTTCAATTTGATTATAACTCAATGATTTCATTTGATTAATTCAATATAAAATCCGGAAAAAAGATTTGACCCGAACTATACCGATCCGACCCAATTGCAAGATATAGCTGTATTGCATTTGGATGTGAAAGTTACGGCTGAACCTTTTTATTTTTGATTTTTTTCGTATCAAAGTTTTCGGAAGAAAAGGTGTGGCTGGAGAAAAAGAAAATCTTTTCTTTTCCAGAAAAGGAAGAGAATCCTTCTCGAAAGTTTGCATCTTTAAAAAAAAGAAATTGTAAAATAAAAATGGTAACCTAGCTGTTTTACTTCGATTATATTGTTAATAAATTACGAATTTGGAAGCTAATGATGTTCTAAGAATATTAAGGTACTGAGTCTTTGCGTGGGATTACGGAATTAGACCCAAATCAAATAATTTGTCTAGGAATTAAGATCAACCAATTTGAATTTTTTTCCTTTTCCTTTTCCTTTTGATAGTAAAAATATGATTCTCCCTCTTCGCCAAACAATATCTTTCGGTGTCAACTGCATGGCTTTGAAGCTTTGTGTACCCTACAAAGCTTACACGAGTATCTTGCTGCTCCCTCGTTTTTTCCTTTTTTCTCACGCTCTTCCTCTACTTAATTCTATTTATTTCAATAGATTTGTACAAAATCAGCCGAAAAGATTACACTTTTGGCCAGAATTCTGCTTTTTGCTTCAAGGGTCTGTTCTCAATCTCTGTTTTCTTACGCCTTCAGTATGTGCGCCATTGATGCCCTTTTGAATTTACTTTATTTTTCATAAATGTAGTTGTTTGTGTTCTCTTAGTTAATTATAGTTCAGGCAATGTATTTGTTCTGTTTTATGACCCTTGGCACCTGGGTTGGGAGAAACTGATGTTCTCTGCCAATTTGTATTTTTTTATCTTGTTTTTGATGGACTCGCTAAGGGTGGTTGGTGGGGATGCTTTTTCCTTGTCTGAGTATTTTTTCTGAATGTTTGGTATGTTAAATTTTGGGGTTAGATAACCAGCAGTTTAAGTAGACCCCATTTTGTTGCGTCTGTGCAATTCTGTGGATCCCATTCTCTTTGCTATCTCTTTCTCTTTGGTCATCATGTCATGTTGTTGCTGTCTTGTTTGATGAATAAAAATTTACTAAAGATGCTACTTGTGCGTTTTAAATTACTGATGACTTAAGTTTTATACCGCAGTCGAAATATTTCTTACCTTATAATTTTGAATTTTGCACTTTTAATACCAATCTGCGAAGATTAAAATGTTTTATGTGGTTTATAGTTTCATTGAATACTTGAATTTACTTTTAAGATTTAATGAAATGTAGGACGTACAATTGCCATTTAAAACAACTGGTCCTCGTACAATTGTTTGCTGGAGGTTGGTTTCTAGAGCGAGCGTATGCCTGGAAACCAGTACAACGGTAACTCAACCCCTTACCCAGGTCGTGTGCAACGGCTCTTGAGAGAAAGAGAGCTGAAGGTAAAGAAAAGCAGCAAAATTTCCCATTCAAATGAGGTGACTGATAATCATAGGGGGACTGAACTATGTGAACATGATTTGCGGTTGAGAGAATGTTACAACTCGAACAATTCCTATATTGAGCAATACCTGGAAGGGGCTATTGCAGCTAGCAGGAGTCTTGCTGAGGATCATGAAAAGCAGGATGGCAAGCCTTTAAGGCAACGGCTGTTGGTGGTGGCAAATAGGCTGCCTGTCTCTGCAGTTAGAAGAGGTGAAGACTCATGGTCTTTGGAGATAAGTGCTGGAGGCCTTGTTAGTGCTCTTCTAGGTAAGTGGTTCCAGTCTTCTTTATGCATTGTACATTCTGCAGAGAGCAAGGCTCTAGAAGAAAAGAATGGAGGAAGAAGAATCCATGTGGTTGAACCTAACTTGTTGAATTCATGGTCAAATTAAGTCAAGTTTTTGTTTGATTATGTATTTGTGTCTTATCTGTTTTGTGTTCTGATTAATTATTCTAATGTTTTTAACTTGATTATGAAAAACTTGATTATGTATGCTTATTTTTCTTACTATGAGGAACCTCATGCATTTTTGATGTCATGTAAGGTGTGAAGGCATTTGAGGCAAGATGGATTGGCTGGGCTGGTGTGAACGTGCCAGATGAGGTTGGTCAGAAGGCACTTACTAAAGCTTTGGCTGAAAAAGTACGAGTTTATTCATCTAAAGATTTTTTGAAACTGTCTTATTATATTGTACGTTATCTGTGCATGATGTCCATAAGTATAATTTCATATTTTAACCTGCCGAACTGCTGTATTCTTCATTATTACAGAGGTGCATACCTGTATTCCTTGATGAAGAGATTGTCCATCAATATTATAATGGCTATTGCAACAATATACTATGGCCTCTTTTTCATTACCTTGGACTTCCCCAAGAAGATCGCCTTGCCACAACTAGAAGTTTCCAGTCTCAGTTTGCTGCTTATAAGAAGGCTAATCAAATGTTTGCTGATGTGGTTAATAAGCACTATGAAGAGGGTGATGTTGTATGGTGCCACGATTACCATTTAATGTTCCTTCCAAAATGTTTAAAAGAGTACAATAGCAGTATGAAAGTTGGTTGGTTTCTCCACACACCCTTTCCTTCTTCTGAAATCCATAGGACACTGCCGTCCCGATCTGAGCTACTGCGTTCAGTTCTTGCTGCAGATTTAGTTGGGTAAGCTTCACTTGTTATGCATATCTCCATAATCACATGTCATATTTAGTTGATATAATATTTCTTGTCTATCCCTTGGTTGATACCGACATCTTTCCTTTCCATCTGTGACTAGGCTGGTTTTATCTCATTTCTGCCTGTCTATCTATAGTCTGTGGAAATGGGCATGACTTGCATTATGAATTGCATGAGATATAGCAAGTTCCATGCAGTTTACACAATGATGTACATTGCTGCCTTCTTGAGTGTGAAATTTGCTTAACAAACCTCATCTTAGCAATTTTTTCTGTTGCTAAAGGAACTTAACAGGAAGTTAATAATTGGTGCAAAAAATTTATGCATGACAAAGCATAGTGCACACTATCCTGAAGATTTTGATACAAGAGTTTTAGAATTTTGGCACCATTTATTTTTCCTTCGTTTTGTAATGACTGCAGTCTTAAGGTTTTATAGGTAGAAACTGAGGGCTATGGTTTATTAATTTGTCTGTGAGATATTAAATTTTAGAGGTTACTGAACCTTTCAGCTTCTCAGGTTTGACAATTAGCAAAGTAAAAGGGGATTACAAGTAATGAAGCCAATCATATGCAATGCTCAATAGGGTTTCTGCACAATCTACTCTAGTGCTTAACACCATTTTGAGAATTGTGGACTAAAGCTTTTTATATTTCTGTTAGAAATAAGAATAGGACTTGTAATTAGGAAATACAGACATATTTGTTCAACTACAAATAAAGATTGAAAAAACAGGGAATTTACTCCAATATAATTATAAAAAAAAATGGATACGGACTTTGGCTATTTCCCATCAGCTTGCATAATGCACTTCACCTATACATCCAGTGATCATCAGTAAAACTTAGCTATTTTTTTTACCGACACATATCTCAAAAATTGTCATATGACTTGTGACATAACCTCGTATTGAACACCCATTCCTTTGGAAATCATGGATAGTTTCTTCGTGGATGCTCATGGTTTAACAGTTTAATCATTTTTCAGCAGAAATGCAGGATTGTTGGTTTTTCTTTTGATATTTGGACTGATTTTACATTTGTCTGTGAATTATGTTTTTACACTGAAAGTTTAGCATGTCTATATTACATGAGTGCAGAAGATGAGGGGGCAGCTCTATGATGACTTTGGGATAAGTAGAGAGGGATTATTGGTAGGGCTGTAATCGAGCCGACCTGAATATTGATAAGCTCAAGCTCAAGCTCGGCTCGAGATCGATTCAAGCTTTCATAGTTGAGCTCGCTTTCATAGTTGAGCTCGAGCTCGGCTTGTTTAAAAATTATTGAGCTCGTGAGCGGCTCGAGAAAAACTTGTTTATTATACTTAATGAACTAAGTTTGAGTTCGGCTCGTTAACAAAATAAAGACAAAAGTTCGAGATTGGCTCATTAACAAATAATGACAAAAGCTCGAGTTCAATAATAAAATATAATATAAATGAGTTCTAAATGAGCCATAAACGAATACATTCACGAGTTTTTAAATGAACATGTTCGTGAGTTTTTAAACAAATACGTTCGCGAGCCTTTAAACAAACATGTTCGCGAGCTAGCGAACCAAACATTATCAAGCTTGAGCTCGATAAGATTTTCGAGCTCGAATTGGAGCTTGAGCTCGGCTCGTTAAACTTAAGAAACGATCATGAAATCCATATATCTGTTCTAGCTAGAATGATTATTTGGGGCTAGCTCATGTGTTTCACATCAACAATAAAGAATGCAGAATATGGTGAAGATATTTTCTTATATTGATCATAGATCTCAGTCTTAGTTAGAGCATATGAATACTCAGAGCATTGTTCCTTAAATTTGATAAAATTGGAAATCGGAACTATGAATTATATTTTTGTAGTTTGTTGGTTCGTCATTTCTATTATTCTTTTTGTACTTGTGAGCCCTTGTATCAGTATATGTATTTTCAATGCTTCAATTAGTTTCACTCTTTTCTCCAGATTCCATACCTATGACTATGCAAGGCACTTTGTGAGTGCTTGTACACGTATTCTTGGACTTGAGGGGACACCTGAAGGAGTGGAGGATCAAGGGAGGCTGACTCGAGTAGCTGCTGTATGTCTTAATACAACTATTATTGCCATTACTTGTATCTCCATTACCAGTTACTTTTTGTTATTCCACCAAGCTCAACATGTTCACATCGAAGAAATACATTACCTTTGTTGCACTAACTATGGTCCCTTTTCTTTTGCAATGTTAGTTTCCTATTGGGATAGACTCTGATCGTTTCATAAGAGCGCTAGAAGTTCCTCAAGTCCAGGAACACATCAAAGAGTTGAAAGAAAGATTTGCTGGCCGAAAGGTAGATATGTTCTTTCTGTTATACTGTTGTTTCATTTGCACAATTTAGTGGTGTCATTTGTTAGTTATTTAATGTTTGACTGAGTTGATATTTTAACTGCAGTCATAATACAGGCCATTGCTTAAAACGTGAGTAAGGTTCCATTTAATTTGAGAAAATCGCCATGTTTGTCAGGAAAACATTTGCTGAAAAAAAAATTATTTTCTGCTGTCTGGTTGGAATATGAAAGTAAACTCCATTTGTTTTGCGGAAGGGATTTCTGCCTTCTCATTGTTTGGAACACCTTGAAAATCATTTGATGGAAACTTTTTCCTAGCGAAAGGGGAAGCATGTCATTTTTTTTTTCTCTAAAGGGGAATTCATTTTCTGAACCATTACAATGTCATAAAAGGTGAAGAAGCCTTTTATGACTCAGCTGGTTGATAAAATAACAGCTGTGAAGGTTCTGTGGGATGTGGCAGTTGGGTTCAGAAGGTTGTGTACTTTTGGAGCCTCCCCAGTACTTATTTTGCTTGACTAAGAATTTCTGACTTTCCAAATGCTAATAGAAAACAAATGGATGAGATAGTTTAAGTTTGTGAATCAGTTAGAATTTTATCCAATTACTGCCTCTCCCTTAGAATGATTATGTTGCCTTTTGGGACCAGTATAGTTCATTCTGAAAATGGAAAAGGAATGGAAATGATTGTCAGAAGACAGCCCATTTTTGGAGGCACATCCCAATTTCATTCTAATGAAAAGAAAAGAGGGCCTGTAGTTATTTTTGAAAATTATACTGAGAAATGAATTTTGTATTCATCTGAATTGAGGTGAATGAGATACAAATATATCATAAAAAAATTTTGATTTCTTGTATGCTGAATAATATAGAATAATTTAACAAGATAAATCTTTTCATTCTATTGCAAGGATAAACCAAAAAGGTTACTTGTACAACAGCTTTTTTCTCGAGAGATTTTCTGTGTGATGTGATGAATATGTAGTGCTGCTTATGATTTAATGATTACTTGAGAAGTCATAAGGAATTACAGGGCCCACACATTCATATACCAAAGCATTTTATAGTTCTTTGCCACTTGTTTCCTAACTCTAAAGCTTACTGCCTGTGGAGTCCTGCGACTAGATGTTACGGTTCTTTTCAGCATGCTCTTTATTACCAATATTTTCTTGAATTAACAGGTAATGTTAGGTGTTGATCGCCTTGATATGATTAAGGGGATTCCACAGAAGATACTTGCATTTGAAAAATTTCTCGAGGAGAACCCTAACTGGCGCGATAAAGTTGTTCTTCTGCAGATTGCTGTGCCAACACGTACTGATGTTCCTGAGTGTACGTTTTCTAAAATGCTTGTTGTTCCTTGAGCAGTGCTGTTATTGTGTTGTTTATCATATATCAGTTATTCCTTGGGTTTGATTTTGTTTATGAAGCTTGAGATTTAGCTTGCCTTAACTATTAGAAGCTGAGCATCAGGGTTGTGCACAAGAAAGTTGTATCTCTGTTAGTTGGTCATGGTAGAAAAACATTGCAAATTGCCTAGGTCACTTTGCACAAGATATTAATTGGTGGTGTAACTTTGGCCTTAGTCACATAAATTACTGAATGCGGAAGCACATGGATAAATTTGGGAGCTTGTTCAGAGAGGATTAGAATAAATTTCTGCCTTGTCTAACGTAATAGTGGGTTCCTGTATTTCATTTTTGAAACCAACAAATATTATGTCTTCTATATTTAATGTTGCAAGCCTGCTTTTATGTTAGATAAAATGCAATGGCTCTTAGACTTTTGAAATTAAAGTGATCCTTTTTGTTTGAGGGTGACATTTGAACATTAATGAACCTACACAGAAGGATTTGTGTTTGCCTTCATCATATTTGTGTCAACTTCATTTTTGACATGAAAATTGTGTTGCCTTAACCATATTTGGACAGTGATTAATGTGCATTGACATGCTTAGTTAATTATAAAAGTAAAACACTCTGCCAAAAAGTGGAAAATAAAAAGAATCAAATGCTGTTTATAATCATTTACACTTACTTTCAGAAAATACAAACTAAATAGAAGAAGATAAATATTAATGGAGAAGAGAAAACCTTTTTGTTTGTGCTAGGTAGGTTATGCCATGTTAAGTGTCTTGAATGAGTTTGTAGGTTAAGTGGACTTGTGAGTGAGTTATATTATTTTCATAATACTGGGTTGAGTTCATTAGCTTTTTTTATCTGAACAATTGATGGTCTTGAATTCATATTTATCCATATATATATTTATACCCAAGTTTTGGCATTGTATGGTGAACCAGGCTTTGAACCCATATTGGATATTAGTATAGATGCTTCTTAAGAGCTTATAAAAGCTATACAGATTGAGTTCCCTTGAGTTTCTATTGTTAAACTATATATTTGATCTATTTTGCTTGATTAACATTCTATAGCTGGCTGAGACATTTCAATGAGTGGTTCCCTTCTCTAAAACCATTCTATGAAACCCAGTGTAAGTCATCTAGTTAGCACAAACTGAGGTCCAAAGATCATAAGCTTAAATAGTATCCTTGTTGGTGGACATATGTTGTGAAGCCCTAAGTTAATCCATCATCATCTTCTTTTTGAAAATCTCTTTTCTATTATGATATCCACGTTCCAGCGGCCCCCTCCCACAAAAAAAAAAACACAAATCGTTTTTAAGCTCTATTATTCTTGTTTTGAACAATTGAATTGAGTTTTGATCTCGGGAACTTCATGCAAATGGTAACAAATAGTGAAACTTGTTTGCAATTGTCTAAAAATTTTTCATTAAAGATTAGGTCAGTCGTTGAAACCGTGCATTAAATTGAGAATTGAGATTTCTGAAGAATGATCCCCCATCCACCAGTCCATTTCTCTGTTGAACTTTCTTCCCTTAGATGATATAACTGATCCTTTTTTTGTTTAATGGCTTAACCCTTTTTCTGTGCATGACATTCTGAAGTATACATTGTAAATAGGGTGCTTTTTTTCACATAAAGGACTAGGTTTTTTGTTGTATCGTTTTAGGAAGCAAGATTTTTTCTCTAACATCTATTTTGATTGATATCATTAGAATTGTATACAGAGTAACAGTGTTCCATAAGAGTTATGTGTGGATTTTTTCATAAAAAAACTTCTATAATTGTAGCTGTAATTTTGCAAACGCCACAAAAATAATTCTTGAATGTAATTGTTATTGTATGTCATATAACTTTGATCTTAAGAAGAATGACAAAGTTCTAAATTCATAATGGATGAAACTGCTAGTAGTAGACTGAAAAGCAAACAATAACTAGAGTCAAAGTGAGAAACTCTCAAACAACAAAGTATTTCTTCAGGCGCACATCGATAATTTGTGAGACTTGAGTGCTAGATCCAAAAGCATTGGTCTTTACTCTTGAGTCAAGACTATAGAGCGTTGCTATTTCTGTGATACTTTCATTTAGATATAGTTCATTTAAGCTGTGACCTTTTTTCTTTATATATGAGTTTGGTCACTGTTGCAAATTGCAACGGGATAAATAGTTGTTATGCAATTCCGCCATTTATCATTAAAGTTTAAAATTTTTACTACCCCCAATAAAGAAGCCCATTCGATCCTGCTTAACCTTGCATCAATTTAGATGTGGGTTTCTCGTCTTTCAAGAAACTTATGCATCAATTTATGTTCTTGTCATCCTACTTGCAGATCAAAAACTTACAAGTCAGGTTCATGAAATTGTTGGGCGCATTAATGGTAGATTTGGAACATTAACTGCTGTTCCAATACATCACTTGGTATGTTTTTGACTGCTCTACCACATTTTTAAAAAAAAATTATGGATTACTCTTTGTACATTAACCATTAACTTTATGAAATGCTAATTTGAATGGCATGGTTCTGCTGTAACAACATGGAATATATTGTCCAACTTGACGGTTTTTCTTGAAAGAAGGGTTGAGAGATGGATTCTCAATGAGTTCACTGATGCAATTAAGCCAAGGCTCCTTAATTATTCTAATAATATGATTTTCTTTGAAACTCTACCATCATTTGAGAATTGAACTTCCTATTATTGTGTAGTCTTCCTGAATGAAGGGTCATGCACATAACTCTAATTTAGCCTAAAATATTAAAAAACTAATAAATGAGGTGAAAAGAATTGAATTCTAGTCATATGGATATTGCATGAATATTTTCAACTATTATTAATAACAAAAAATAAATGTTAATGACACCTACTTTCGGTACTTTTTAACAGTAATTTTGAAATTGTTTAAAATTTTTAAAGTTCTTTTTCCTATAAAATGTCTATTTAGTGAATATTGGTTACAGTTTTTAGCATTATATTGTATCTCAAGCTGAACAAATGCAATTGCTCCTTTGATTATTTGATATTACTACAAACGGAATTAATTTTTCATTAAAACCTTTTTCCTTTTTGGGCTTATAGGATCGTTCTCTCGACTTTCATGCCTTATGTGCACTATATGCTGTTACAGGTACTATTCGACATGCTCCAACTATTATATTTTGTAAAGCAAAGATTTCGTTTGAATTGTTTTTAGGATAACCTTTTTTTTTTTTTAATGCATGCGTATTAGTTATTTATCTCCATCTCAGATAATTTTCCATTGAATTTTGTTTTTCGTTATTTGAACATTATTTGAGTCTTTTATTTGCTCAAGTTGCATAGGCTACTTAATTCGCGTTATACATGTAAATCTCTTTTGCTTTTCCACATAAAATGGTTACTTTGTTTTCTTGAAGCTCTTTTGATTAAATTATGAAATATTAACAATGATTCGAGGGTTGACATCTGAAGTTATTCAAATAGCTACATATAAGCCGTTTAATAAAATATGGTTGTTCGAACCAATACTTGTCTAAATTGCTGTATAGCATGCATGCTTTAGAATCGAGTGGTCATATGCATTCTAGCATTTCTTTGGTGCTTCTGCAAATATTTAAAAACTAGCAAGGCAGGTGACATAGCAACATCATGGGAGAGCAATATGTTTTAATTTATGATGTTTTATGTGACTAGAAAACTAAAGCAGTTCATGAAACTTCGTACTTGTATAAACCATTTTGTGAATTCTTTGTCTATTCTACTTGTTCAAGGATTGTTCTACCAATGCACCAATATTGTATTGCACGTGTATCCGTTGCCATTGTGTTTATCTATGGTTCCTCTTTTGTCTTTGCTATTATTTGTTTAAATCTGAAATGGTACATTCCTAACTAGGTGTTCTTGTTTAATAACTAATCTTTGATGGCTGCAATATTCCTTTCCAAAATAGTTATTCCTTGAAATAATTAATGAATGAAGCAGCTGTATCTAACTCAGTTAATGGCCTAAGAAATATACTGAGAGCTGGTAAAGTTCACCCAGTCTTAATGTAAAATAAGTAGTTAATAAGTTTATGTTTCAGTCTTTACATGAACTTTGGACAGGGACACTGTCTGAATATTGATATTGTTAGCCAAAATTTAGATCAACTGTCAATTCTGTTTACGAGTATTCTCATAGAATCTGCTTAGTCATTATGGGAACTCATGCGAAATTTCGTAATGTTTTTTACCTATATTTCTCTTTCCTCTATTTTCTTGTTTTGCCTTCTGTAGATGTTGCACTTGTAACTTCCTTGAGGGATGGAATGAATCTTGTTAGCTATGAGTTTGTGGCATGCCAAGATTCAAAGAAAGGTGTTCTCATCCTTAGCGAGGTAATAGCAAGTTACTTGAAGTGTATGATTATGATTATGGGTTTTTTCCATTTGGTGCTGTGCATGAAACATATAATATTTTAGCCACTACATTTGCATATGCTTGTGTAAACAACAAGCTAGCAGTCTTCTGGATATGTTAATTTTGGTTTTATTGTCCACCTTTTGAGTCAATTCTCCTATTTAAAGATGTTGCATTCCTTGGCATTTTTCTCTTCAGACTAGATAAATGGACAATAAAGTTCAACTTTGACAAAGTTACAATCTTTTTGGTGTTACTTAGATGATTAGCTATATCTGTTAAAAATGGTTCTGTTGAAAAACTTTGGACATTTAGGGCATGGAATATTTTTTAATTACGAAATTGGAACTTACACTATGAGAAACAAAGATTTAGAAGTTGCTAAGTGTGTTGCTTTGAGTATAGTTAATGATTTGATTTTGTAGGAAATTAGGGATTTAATTAGGAATTAATTTTAGAATATTTCCCTTTTGTTCTTTATTTCCTTTTGTATTTTGATTTACTTCCTATTGTATTACTTGATATAAGCTTGTGTATCCTTTTGAAATAAATTAAGTAGAAGAGAGTACAATTTTCTCTCTATTTCTCCAACATGGTATTAGAGCTAGGCTTAATCATTATTGTTCTGTAATTTCAGACAGTTTCTTTTTAGGGTTTTTATGCCCATTCTTCTAGAGAGAGAGCTGACTCTCACCATCCACACAAGGAGAAGCGCCACCCATTGATTGTCTGTCCGCCAAAATCTAGTCGGCAAAAACAGCCGCATGTGACTACACGTGCCGATCGAACTTTTTCTGCCAATAGCAAGCAACAATCACTAGAAAATAGCCCTGACTGGTTCTACCTGCAGAGATTCAATTGAATCAAAATAAACCATTCCCAATATGAACTCTATTTCATTCAACAACCCAATAGAAGGATCCGACAATTTTCTTCAACTGAATATCCACCGGCTCAACTGAAAAAATTATGTAGAGTGGTCTCAAACTATTTGTCTGATTCTAGAAGACAAAGAGAAGTTTGGTTATCTGACAGGAGAAGTACCAAAACTTGTAGATGGAAATCCAGCTCTCAAGACCTAGCAATAAGAGAATTCATTGAATAACGCATGGTTGGTGAATTCAATAGAACCTGCAATTGGTAAGTTGTTTATGTTTTTGCCCACAACCAAGGATGTTTGGGAAGCAGTTAGAGATACATATTCAGATATGAAAAATTCTTCTCAGGTTTTTGAATTAAAATCTAAACTTTGGCATGCAAAGCAAGGTGATTGTGATGTAACCTCCTATTATAATGAATTAATGACTTTGTGGCAGAAATTAGACCTATGTTAGGATGATGTTTGGGAATGCACTAATGATAGTGTAATATTTATGAAGTGACATGAGAACGATTGTGTCTTCATGTTCTTGGCCAAACTAAATAAAGAGATGAGGTAAGAGGTAGAATTTTGGGAAAGACTCCTCTGCGAACAATGTGTGAGACTTTTTCAGAGGTTAAAAGAAAAGAAGCACGACAAAGTGTGATGTTAAAAAATAAATTTGCTTTTATCACCAATTCCTCAGACATGGATGGCTCTGCCTTAATAACCTAGAGGTTTCAGGATGAAGGGAAAAATGATGGTAAGTGACCATTGTGTGATCATTGCAAAAAACCATGGCATACACGAGAAACATGTTGGAAAATTCATGTCAAGCCCAGAAATATGAAAAAGAAGTTTGGTGGAGGAGGGCATGCACTTCAAGCTATTGTCTCGGATCAAGAGCAACAATCTTCTTCAAGTTTGTTTCCTTTTACTAAGGAACAAATAGACCAATTGTATAAGTTTCTCGAGTCTCAAAAAACTCCTGGTTCCTTAGCTTAGAAAGGTAACTATTTACAAACTGCTCTTATTAGTGTCAATTTAGATCATGCCTGGATTATTGATTCAGGAGCAACTGACCATATGACTGAATTGTCAAATCTTTTCTCTTCATATAGTCTTTGTGTAGGCAATCAAAAAATTAAGATTACAGATGACTCTTTTAGCCATTGTAGGGAATGGTTCTATTGTTGTGTCTCCACCACTTACTTTTTATGATGTTTTTCATGTTCCCAAACTCTTTGTTCAAAATTGTCAAACTAGTTTCTTTTCAACTCACTACCTTTTAGGATTTGACATTGAGAGAATGATTGACAGTGTTAGACAAAGTGAAGGACTTCTTTAATAATGGATTTTAGTCGGAACAACAATCCCACCAAATAAGTACATGTTATGAATCCATTTCTGTTTCTAATAATATTGTTGTGTTATGGCATTTTAGATTAGGCCATCTCAATTTTAAATACTTGAAGCATTTGTTTCCTAAGTTATTTGGTAATAAAGATTCTTCTTTGTTTCATTGTGAAATTTGTGAATTTACAAAACATTATCGTAATTTTTTTACTTCACAACCATATAAACCGTCAAAATTATTCACTATGATTCATAGTAATGTTTGGGGTCCTAATAAAACAAGTACACCTTTTAAAAAAGAATGGTTTATTACTTTTACTGATGATCATACTCGCTTTTGCTAGGTATATCTTTTGAAAGAAAAATAAGCGATGGAACAAGTTTCTAAAAATTTCTACAATATGGTACAGACTCAGTTTCAGACTAATATACAAGTTCTTAGAAGTGATAATGGGAAAAAATACTTTAACATGATCTTGAAAAAAATTTTTCTGGAAAAATGCATCATTCATCAAAGTTCTTGTATTAATACACTTCAACAGAATGGTATTGTTGAAAGAAAAAATAAACATTTGTTAGAGGTGGATTGTGCATTGCTTTTTACAACTAAAGTTCCTAAGTACATGTGAGGAGAGGCTGTTTTAACTGCAGCATACTTGATAAATAGACTACCCTCTAAAGTTTTATAATATCAAACTCCTTTTCAAGTTTTCACAAAATTTTTTTTTTCATGCTAGAATGTCTGCTGATCTTTCTTTAAAAGTGTTTGGATGTACAACTTTTGTTTATGAATATAGGAAAATGGGAAAATTTGAACCCAGGGCTATAAAATGTGTCTTTATTGGTTATTCCCCTCTTCAAAAGGGCTATAAATGTTATGATCCAATAACAAAAAATTTTTTTGTCTCGATGGATATCGCTCTTTTTGAACCACCTTTTTTTAAGGACATTCATTTTCAGGGGGAGACTTGTACAGATGATTCATGTGTTAACTCTTTTTCAGATGATGTTTTTATTTCTCAGGATCCTGAATCTAGTGCACCTACAGCAAATGGCCGAGATTTATGTCTGGGAACTCCTCTTATGAGTGATGTTTCTCCTGAATCTAGGCGTACATTTGAAAATCAAAATTCTGAACAATTTCTTTTGGAAACTTAAAATAAAGAGTACTATAATGCCACAACATGATAATATTAAAGAAATATGCATTAGATTCACAAAGGGAGACCAAACTTGGAAATGGATTGGCTCATTCCAAAGGAAATGGATTGGCTCATAACCAAAGGAAAGACGAATTGGCTCATTAGCACGACCATGATTCCGAACTGAGGGCAAACCGACAATCTGAATATAGTACAAGTAATTCTCATTCCATTCCTGAGACTTCTGATCTTGAGATCCCTATAGCCCTTCGCAAAGGAATCAAATCTTGTACTAAATATCCTTTATCTAACTTTGTGTTTTACTCAAATTTATATTCATCTCTTTCTGCATTCACATCCAAATTGTCCAGTGTAGAAATTCCTAGCAGTGTACAGGAGGCTCTAAAAATTCCAAAGTGGAAGGAAACAATTCTTAAAGAAATGAGAGCTCTTGAGAAAAATAATACTCGGAGTGTTGTGCCATTACCAACAGGAAAGACTATTGTGGGCTATAAATGGGTGTTCATTGTAAAATACAACTCTGATGGTTCAGTAGAGAGATACAAGGCTCAATTGGTAGCTAAAGAATTTATCCAGACATATGGCATAAATTACTTTGAAACCTTTGCTCTTGTTGCAAAATTGAACACGATAAAAGTACTTTTATCTATTGCTGCTAATATGGATTGGCTTTTGCAACAATTAGATGTGAATAATGTCTTTTTCAATGGAGACTTGGAGGAGAAAGTTTACATGGATAGTCCATTAGGTTTTGAAGAGAAATTTGACTCCAAAGTATGCAAACTAAAGAGGTCATTATATGGCCTCAAACAATTTCCAAGAGCTTGGTTCAAAATATTCACACAATTTGTCAGAAAATAAAGATATTCTTAGGAACAAGCTGATCATACTTTGTTTTTCAAATTTTCTTCTGAAGGGAAGGTTGCCTTTTTGATAGTTTATATTTGATGATATTATTCTCACAGGTGATGACATGGTTAAAATGGAAAGACTGAAGAAGAGCCTTGCGTCCGAATTTGAGATTAAAGATTTGGGAGCTCTAAGATATTTACTTGGAATGGAAATTGTCCGTTCAAGGAAAGGAATTATGGTATCTCAATGTAAATATGTCCTTGATCTCTTAAAAGAGACTGGAATAAGTGGATGCAGACCTGCTGAAACCCCCATGGATCCCAATGTGAAACTTTGGAAAAAAGGAAGTGTTCCTGTTGATACTGGTATATACTATAAATTGGTTGGAAAATTAATCTACTTGTTTTATACTCGACCAAATGTTGCTTTTTCAGTTAGTGTTGTTAGTCAATTCATGCATGAACCTTATGGAGAACATCTCAATGCAGTATACCAGATTTTAAGATATTTGAAGTCTACTATTGGAAAAAGTCTATTTTTTAAGAAGACTAATCAGAGGAGTATAGAAGTATTTACAGATGCAGATTGAGCTGGGTCCGTAACTGACAAAAGATTTACTTTCGGATATTGTACTTTTGTGTGGGAAAACTTGGTTACTTGTTGAAGTAAAAAACAAAGTGTTGTTGCTCGGAGTAGTGCAGAGGCTGAATTTAGAGCGGCGGTTCAAGGAATTTGTGAGGTATTATAGATATAAATAATTATCAAGGAGCTTAAGAATAAGGTGGAACTTCCTTTGAAGCTATACTGTGACAGTAAGGTTGCAATAAGTATAGCTCACAATCCTGTCCAGCATGATAAGACGAAGCACATTGAAATTGATTGACACTTTATCAAAGAAAAATTTGAAGCCGAAACTATTTGTCTACCATTTGTTCTGTTTAGTCAACAAACTGTATACTGACCAAGGGTTTTGCAAGACATAACTTTGAACATTTGATAAGCAAGTTGGACATGATTGACATCTATGCACCAACTTGAGGGGGAGTGTAGGAAATCAGAGATTAATTAGGAATTACTTTTAGAATATTTCCCTTATGTTCTTTATTTCCTTTTGTATTTTGATTTACTTCCTATTGTATTGCTTGATTCTAGGGACACAAGTCCTATATAAGCTTGTGTATTCCTTTGAAATAAAATAAATAGAAAAGAGTACAGTTTCTCTCTATTTCTCCAACAGATTTGTAAGGAATTTTTTTGGTCATGTAGTTTCCTTTTTGTTTTTTCAGTAAAATATAAATTAAAATAATTGTTTTTCCTGGAATTAAATAGGCTGTAGAAACATTTGGAGTTGAGTTATTGATCGGATAATATAAGGTCCAGATGTTATATATTGTGATCTTGAATCCTTCATCCCATGTTTTCTAAAACCAGCTATAATTTATGTCATGGTAGTTTTATAGTGATGACTATTTGATGTTTCTTGGTATGTTATAACTGACATTTTTTTCTAGTATGGTTAATCTATTGGGTTCACCTTACAGCATATCTGGGGGACTGAGGGTTAGATATGGTTTGGCTAGGTTTGTTTGAGGTATGGAAAGTAAGTAAATTATGTAACCTTCTCTCACTTTGAAAGAATGTAAAATGATAGGTTAATGTTAATATTCTAGGCCAATCATTCTTTTCAACTCGCTGAGTTGGTGCAGCAAAAGTTGGGGGTTTAAGAGGGTTTTCAAGCTTTTAGCACTATACCTCCCAAACATATAACCTATGATTACGATCCCACTTCCAAACTAGTAGGATGTTTGCTGAACTCTAACAGCCTTCACTTCCTCTTTTCTAAATGAAGGGCATTTCAGGTGTGTGATCTTGAGTTTGATGCCCAAGCCCTTTCATAAAGAACAAAAGCAAAATGGACATACTCTCCTAGTCTGCAAATGGTGCTGAAAGTTTTAGAAATGAGACTGCAATTTCCTCTTTCATATTAAAAGCTTTCTTCCCCTTTTTAATTTTTTTTTTATTCTGTAGTTTGCTGGAGCAGCACAGTCTCTGGGTGCTGGAGCAATCCTTGTTAACCCATGGAATATTACTGAAGTTGCTGATTCAATACGCCAAGCTTTGACTTTGCCACGTGAAGAAAGAGAGAAACGACATCGGCATAACTTTGGGCATGTCACGACTCATACCGCTCAAGAATGGGCTGAGACTTTTGTGAGGTATACCTAAAATAGTCTTGTAAAATGAAAATGCTTGTGCTTAACCATTGAATTGCAGCTATAGATTTCTTCGAACTTGTATCTCAACTGTCATTTTAGAACAGAAACCTTTGAAATGCAGTTATGTTGTGCATGGTAACATGTTAGAGAGAAGACTCACCTATAATATTCTTTCACATATTTGATCTTCTGAAGTCATGGCGATGTGTTTTCTAGTAATTTCCAAGTTTCCTGTTTGGTTCATAGTATTAGTTTCCAACAAACTATGGCGTCATAGATAGGAAGAACAGGAAAGGTCTGGTTCAACTATGTTCATTTTAAAATTGTAGTTATTTTGCTCATCAATATATTGTCAACCATACTATTGGATATTCTGGAGCAGCGATGTCAAGATATATTTTCTTTGAGATACTTTGACTTCAGTTGGCGGTTTATTTTGTTCAACTACATTTAAAGCTCAACTGTTGAATATTAAGAGATACTTTTTGTAAGAATATAATATTATAGTATATGTGAACGTCCGTGTTTCATTAGGTAGAAATAATCCACTCAGACATGTATTTATTTGACATAATATTATTCTTCAAGTCTACCAGATATCATTATGTGTATCATCAATTTGAGAATCTGGTTCATAAGCTTGAATTTAGAATCTGACTTCACAAGATATTATTAGCTTGAATTTAATACTTGATGTGAATATAGAAATTGATGGCCATGGATATGAGTTGACTTACCTAGATCTGCATGAACAGGTATATGGGGCTGTGTAAAAGTTATGCAACTTACACATGCAAAAGCAAGTTTTCTCCATTCTATAGCTTGCTAGCATATAGCTTGTACGAGTGCTATGTAATATGAGCAGGCTAGCTCATGCATGTACTTATTATCATTTACTGACTTGTGACATACATATTTTCTTTAATTGCATGACAGTGAACTAAATGATACAGTTATTGAGGCCCAGTTAAGGACCAGGCAAGTTCCACCTATGCTTCCAGAAGAAGATGCTATTAAACGATATTTACAGTCTAATAATCGGTTGCTCATACTGGTATTCTCTGTTCTATTTCTTACTTAGAGGAAATGTTTCTGGCCTGAGAACAGGCAATCTTTTGTAGATATGAGTTTTTGTTGCCATTAAATTAGACAGTTCTCTGTGATTAACATGCATCTATCTTTATCTTGGTTGTCTACTGGAAACTCTGTCAGCTTTATTAAAGAGTTCAATAATGTATCACGAGTTATTTTTTTATCTTTTTAGAGATGAATGCTATGAAATATAAGTTTAAATAAGGTAAAGGTGCCTCTCTTTTTATTTACAAAATGTTCTACCTCGTCTTTAAGAATAGCAGAATCCATGTCTCCATCCGCTATCTAATTCCATGCTTTGAAGCCCATAGCTCTAAGTTAGTGTTTAATTTAACATACCAACCCCAAAATGTGAAACTGCATCATTTGTGTTCAAAGTTATCAATTCCTTCAGAAGATTACTTTGTGCTCAATTTTTTTGGCTATTTTTCCGAATTAAAGCATGATCTTAGAATGTATCAAACATGATTATTTTCTTGCTCTGGATGTCTGTTCTTTTAAATTTTCGATTGTGGTAATAAGTATGAAAAATCTTAAGTTACCATGTTTTATGTTTGAGTTCAGAGGCAAAGAGAATTATTGTCTCTTTAGCAGCTTGTATAATTGATGGTTTCATCTGATTATTTCAGACATTTTGTAAATAAATTCTCTATAGTTGCTTTCCTTACTCGTTGTTCAAACACAGGGATTCAATTCAACATTGACTGAAGCTGTAGACACTCCTGGGAGACGAGGTGATCAAATTAAAGAAATGGAACTTAAGTTGCACCCAGAGTTGAAAGAAACATTGACAGCACTATGCAGTGATTCTAAGACAACTATTGTTGTCCTAAGTGGGAGTCGCAGAAGGGTCTTAGATAATGTAATTTTTCCTAGTTTCATCTATATCTTCTTTCCTAATTCTGTTGTGTAATGTTTAACCCTGTTTTCTCTCTCATCCACAGAACTTCAGGGAGTTTGGCATGTGGTTGGCAGCAGAACATGGAATGTTTCTACGCTGTACCCAGGGGGAATGGATGACAACAATGCCAGAACACTTGAACATGGAATGGGTTGACAGTGTGGAGGTTCTTATATTGAAATTGCATTTAATTTCTGCTGCACATCCTTGCCTCCAACCATTATGACTTTTGACTTGTTTTCAGCACGTTTTTGAGTACTTCAGAGATCGAACACCACGATCAGATTATGAACTTCGTGACGCATCAATTGTATGGAATTATAAGTATGCAGGTAAGGCTTATTTTGGATATTGGATTAGGCTTATCTTTTAAAGAGTTTTTTTGTTTTCATATTTCCTCTCTCAATGTTCATTTTCATTTTAATATGGCTGTAGATGTAGAGTTTGGAAGACTTCAAGCTAGGGACATGTTGCAGCATCTTTGGACAGGCCCAATTTCTAATGCTTCTGTCGATGTAGTCCAAGGTAGCCGATCAGTTGAGGTTAGAGCAGTTGGACTTACAAAGGTAAAATTCGCGTTTACTTTATGCAAGATTTTTGGAGATAACCAAGCATTTTTCATATATTTCTTTAGTATTGGAATTGTTTGTTTCTGTTTATGATTCTTTTGTGTCCATCAAGGGTGCTGCTATCGATAGAATACTCGGAGAGATTGTTCACAGTAAAGCCATGACAACACCCATTGATTATGTTCTCTGCATTGGGCATTTTCTAGCAAAGGTAATTTGAATAACTTCTGTGACATGGCATGTTGTTCATAGTAACTGCAATCTTGGTGAGCTCAAAGTGTCATGCTGAATTAACATAGATTGATATATCTTGATCAAACTGAGTGTAGTGTTGCTTATTGGTTTAGTTAAATTAGTTAAGATGAGCTTCTATGGGTTGCTGTGGATTGAAATTGTTAAACTCATGATGAAGGTGGAAAAGTGAAATACTAATTATAGTAATCATATCACTGTAGAAGTCTCAGTTAACTAGATCATGAACCCTTCAGAGGATTCCAGACAAATACAATGGTTGGGGTCAGCATTTTTAGTATTGTTTCCGCGCACTTTGCCAATCCTCTTAATGAAATATAAATTTGAACTGCCATCTTGTAGTGAACCTCTTAGGGCATGCAATGTGTACGTTCAGGTTGTACTAGCAGCTTTGATGCAACATTACCAAATGGAAAGATATCTCAAGGTTCTCCTTAGCCCCTACCATTACCATAATTGGTTAACGTCCTTTTGTGGTCTTGAAGAAGCATAGAAAATTTTTCATTTATAATTGGTCGAGTTACACTATGTTGCTTAGACATGGGTGCGGATATCTAACACGGATACATACCTAGAGGTCTGACTCGTTTTTTAAAATTTATGGTACGTGGGTACGGCTTAAAAGTACCCAAAATTAGGGGTACAAGGATACGTCTATATATAAAAATGTAAATATTTTAAAAGGATTATAGGGTCTTGATATTGGTTGAAAATCTAGAAACACTCAAGAGAGCTCTAAATTGATCTTCTTGAGTTTTATCAATTCTTTTTTATGTAATTTCATCTTTAAGTAAATCTTTTTGAACAAAGGCTTTGCTCATATTTACGTTGAACAACTATGTGGTAAAATTCAGTAGCAAGAAGCAAGTACAGTGTTGGGAGAAATCAGAAGTACCCACTTTAAAGTGAAGGATCTAGTTCATAATTAATATCCATACCAGTGTCATACCCGAAGGATACAAGTACTTCAAAAATGAAATGTTTGAGTAACATAGTAGTTACTCAATGAATTGGAGACATGGGAGGAGAAATAGAAATAACTATCGATGAGTTTGTGCTATAAGCTAAGGGATTTTACTTTGTCACGACTCATGTTTCTAATCAGATTATTATCTTGATTTTTTCAGGATGAAGATGTATACACATTCTTTGAGCCAGAGTTACCTACTGATAGCATAAGTATTACAAGAACCAAGCAAACTGATGGATTGAAGTCGCCTAGCGAAAGGCGACCCTCGTTGAAGCTTCCATCTAGTAAAAGTGGGTCGAAATCGTCTCAAGGTAAGACTCAGCGACCATTTCCAAATAATGAGAAGAAAGTTAACTGTGGGAGTGGGAGACGACAGTCGCCAGAAAAGATTTCATGGAATGTCCTTGATCTAAAGGGAGATAATTATTTCTCCTGCACTGTTGGGCGAACCCGAACAAATGCTCGGTATCTACTAGTGTCACCGGATGATGTTGTTTCCTTCCTAAGGAAACTTGCCAATGCGTCTTCGAACTCATAATCGAGAAGTTGCAAGATGGTTTTCTCCTGCATTCTATGATTGCTTCCTCTCAATCCAGAATACAAGAGTTCCAAGAACCATACTCTGATATTTTGAACGCATATTAAGACAAAAGAAAGAGTATCATTTTAGATGTGAATGAGCATCGCTAATTAGTTTAGAACATTATAGGCCTACTAAATGGCAAGAATGAAATTGAGATTTGAATTGATAAAAGACAGCAACAGCAAACAGTGATGCTCTTGAAAGATCCCAAGAAATTTTAGTTGCAGTTACTTTATTGATCATTTGACTAGAATCAAAATTTCAACTAATTTACAGATTACTATTTTCTGTTTCCGTTAATGTTGAATTAAGCAATTGGAATGTTCACCAAATGCTAGCTTGGTGAACTCAGTTCGATTCAATCAGAAAGAAACGCTCAGTTATGAGGTCGACTTGTAGTTGTTCAAGATAAACATGTTTTATTGAGATGGTGTTTTGAATACTCAATAACAGGTTAAATTTGGCCATAAATATAGTTGTAGTGTTAATTGAGTAAAATTTATTATTTTTTAAAATTATTGAAATATTTACGATGACTTTTTTTTTAGATAATGTTTTTTTTCACTAAACAACTATTAGTGATGGAAAACTCATTGCAAAAATTTAATAGCTACTTTTTGATTAGATTAACTTGGGTAAAGTCCACATTATTTCTAGCGATTCCACTATTTAAACATTAGTGAAAAATAAAATGTAATCATTTAATTAAGACTTTATTGAATAATATTGTAATATCACTGATTTTTTTTACAAAACAAATAATTTCTTTAATTCAATATATAGTAATATATCGATAGAAACATATATAAATCTGCTAAATACCATAGATGATGAAACAGTAAAAAAATTCACAGTATTTAGGTTAATAGCATAATAAATCGGTTCAAAACCTACAAATTTGATAATACTATAATAATTAGAATACATATGATTCCAGTTTTGTAACATATTGACGAAAATAATATGATTTGTTATTTTTGTTGAATTGAATATGTTTTGTCTATTTAAATTGCATACATTAAGACGACAAAGACAAAACGTCGTAATAAAACGACAAAGACAAAACATCGTAACAAAACGTCATAATAAGATGACGAAATCACCAAAAAATAAAAATCTAAATCAATGTAAAATAACTATTTATTTTAGAAATAAATAAATAAAAAAAGATATAGACGAGTGATTTCAAATCCCTAATGACTAAAAATCATTCTTCATTGCTTAAGGAAGATGGTAGCTAAAGAAAGAAAAAAAAATTAAAAGAAAACGAGACTAGGGTTGGAAGATGGTAGCTAAAGAAAGAAAAAAAAAATGAAAGAAAATGAAGCTAGGGTTTGGATCGTGGGAAGAAATGATTAAAACTATAATATCACTGAAATTTTTAGGGTGCGTATCAAAATAAAATAACATCTTATTTTATGAAATGACAGAATATAATTCAAGATTATACTTATGGATATTATCTAAATGTCATTATGTTTAACAAATTGTATTTAATAACGTAACGAGTCCTTCTATAATGCACTAGATTTATTAATAAATCTAGGTGTTTATAACCTTTAGATCGTTTGTTTTAAATTCTGACCATTAGATTACATAACTAGTAACCTACCAAACGAGTTAATTAATTTAAATAAATCAACCTTTAACCTGTACAACTTGTTCTAAACATGCTAGCTAGCTCTATTATTCATTTGTTAGTTTTTGTTTCTAAGACCATTTCTCGGTTTTTTTTTCCCTCCACTTTATTTAATTTTTTTTTAACACGTTAATTTATTTTATTACACTTAATTCATTAATTGAACTAAAATTTAATTTTAATTGATTAAATTAATAAATTAAACTCTAATTTAATCAATTTAGATTTTTAAGAGTAACTAATCAATTTTAAATTAATCAATTGAAATTCAATTAAGTTCAATCAACCAATTTTGAGTAACAAAACTTTAATTTTAGTTCAATTAAATCAATGTAAATTTAATTAATCAATTAAATATCAATTTAATCAATACAACCAATTTAAATTTAATTAATCAAACGAATTCAAATATGATGAATTGAATTTCAATTTGAGTTCAATTAGATCAATGTTAGTTTATATAATTAGTTGAACCTCAATTTAATTAGTTTAATTAACTCCAATTATTCAATTTAACCCAAATTACTCAAATTAAACCAGACCTAATTAGAGAATCACTTGTAGCCCAATTGACTAAAAACTATAGAATGTTTTCAAGCAACTCTAGTTCGAATTCCACCGTCTTCAATCCCTAAACTTGTAATTCATAAAAAAATTTATTGGGATTCAATATTTAAATTAAAGTTAAATCGATTAAATTGCAGTTGCTTATTCAAACTTTAATTTCTTTAATTGGAATTCAACTAATTAATTGAATTTAAATCGATTAAGTTGAACCTAAAGTGAAGTTGATTTGGCTAAATATAAATTGATTAATTAAATCAAAGTTTAATTAATTAATTAATTAAAACTGAATTGATTAATACATTTGAAAGTTTCGATTGATTAAATAAGGAGTAAGCGATTAACTAAAAATAAATCAATTCAATTTTGGGTTGATAAAATTTGAATTGGACCTAATTAATTATATTGTGGGTACAATTTTTAAAATTGAAGTTAAATTAACTGAAGTTATTTATTCAAATTTTAATTTCTTTGATTGAAGTTTAATTAAGTAATTGAACTTAAATAGATTCAGTTAAATCTGAATTGTATTTGAATTGACTAAATAGAAACTGATTAATTAAGCTTAATTTGATTACATCAAGATTCAATTGATTAAATTAAAACTTAATTTAAAACAATTGAAATTAATAAAATTATAGTTAATTGATTTACTGAATTTAAAACTGGATTTAGTTAATTGAGATTTAATATATTAATTGAATTTAAATTAATTAAGTTGAATTTAAATGAACTTCAATCGGTTGAATAACAATTGATTATTAGAATATAATTGAATTAAATTGGAGTTCAATTAATTAATCTTTAATTAATCAAATAAATATTGATGAATTGAATTAATTTAGGGGTAGTTGAATATTGAACTTAAATATGAATAAATTGAGTTTAAATTAAATTTGAATTGATTAGATTAAGGTTCTACCAATTAATTATACTTACATTGATCTAACTAAACTTAAATTAAAGTTCAATTTTTATTTCATAAATTTAATACTTAAATTTAACTCCAGTTTATTAAATTGAAATTGATTAATTGAACTTTAAAATTATAAATTGATTTGTTTGAGAATAAAGAAGTCAAGTTGGCGGAGAACAAGAAGTCCAGGAGGGAAACCATGGGCAAGAGAAGCCAAGTAATCAGCCAAATAGTTTTTTATTAGGGAAATTTACACGTTGCACGTAAAGCGGAAAGTTTTGTTTAATTACCCGTAAAAATTATGTGTTTTCAGTTTCATTTTTTACATTTTTATTTTTATCAGTTTTTCATTATTTTTTTCAAATATTAGATTTTACTGTATATTTAATATATTTTTTATTTAATTAAAATAATAAATGATCATTTTTTATATTTTAAATATAAATTAATAATTTTGTTAACTTGCATAACTACTATTAATCTTTATATATGTATTTATTTATTTTTAATTATTGCTTAATTAATTTAATTACCAAAGTAAACCTTGGACAAATTTTAATTACAAACAAAATATGTAAATTTGTATTTAATTAAATAAATTAAAATTATTTATTTTGGTAAATATTGGATATATTTTTAATAATTTTTAGTTAAAAAATTGACTTGATGTTGGATAAACCTTGGATAAATATTGAATAAATCTTAAGTAAACCTTATATAACTTCAACTTTCATAAATTTTCTTATAAACATTAGGTAAATCTGGAGTATAATTTTTATAAGCCTTAAATAAATCTTTAATAAACCTTTTGTGATTTCAATTTTCATTAATTTTATGGTAAATTTTGGATAAA
>CATIWF010156682.1:0-16446 GCA_949630135.1 Balakata baccata
CTTCTAGTAAAATACCAATCAGCTTGGTGGTGGAGGAATGGTTCGTCGTGATTTGAAGATCAGAAAGCTCCATTAAGTCATGATGTAAAGATTTATTAGGAAATGAGCTTTGGTTTGCATCATTCACGAAGAAGGCAGGCATAGTGGCATGGAAGAAGAAGAAGAATTAGGAGGAGGGATGAATGAAGGTATTGGAAGGAAAAACAAAAATCAAAATAGTAACAAAAACAAGGAGGGGGGCTGTGTAAAAAGAAAAAATCAGAGATATTTGCAGAAAAATTCTTAAAAAATGCATTTCCTCAAGAAAAAAGAAAGAGATAATTACCCAATATGACCCATATATAATAAACCTTTTTATTAAATCCATAAAGAACCATCAATTAAAAAATATTATCTAAATAATCAAATTTATTAACCTCGACTGGTCCTACTCAGCATTCTTTGCCAAACTTATTAATTCTTTTTTTTTTTTTGGCTCCCATTCAATATTATTTAGTAATGCCTTAAAAATTGTTCATTAATTCTGCTCCTACCCTCCAATTTCGTTGCCGCCATACTGACCCATCACCTTTGCCACCGCCCATCATCTTCGCCGACCCCATTGGCTTATCAAATTATCAATTGGATTAGTAGTTTTTGATTTAGCTGAGCAAGAGGATTGAGGCAACTTTTTGACATTATAAGCGTTTGCTAAGTGAACTGTTTTGTGATTTTTGATTTTCTTTTTATGGTTTTTATTCTATCTTCCACCTTCATGTTAGTGATTTTTGTTATGGTTTTGGTTTTTTTATGTTTTTTTTTTACATAAAAAGGGCGCTTGCAAATAGCAAACAGTGATTCTAGTTTAAACAAAAAATACAGAGTTACATGCTCTTGGTCCATTATTTACCTGTGGTTGAATGAAATAATCGCGCTAGTATTTATAGCAACTAGAAGGCCTTCTACTTGGCTAATTTGGTGTTTTTAAAAAGATTTGAGTTTGTCTAGATAATTTAGAGATGTTATGATTTTGAAATTGGGAGGTATGATAAAGTAAAGACCAAAGTACTTCAGAATTGTGTTTTAAGCATGCCTCTGAGATATTAGGAAGGAGAAATTCTGCATTTTCAAAAATTTGGAATTCTCAATTAAGCTGTCATCAAATTAGGTGCTTCTTGGCTTCAAAATGAGCCCATGTATTGGGATTGATTGGAAGGTATTACTATCCTTTCCAATCATTTTTCTTAATTCTTATGGAGAGAAGTGTTTGACTGGACAGTATTTAAGCCATTGCATTTGGCAAAAAATGATTTTTGGAAAAAAAATTTTATTTTTAATTTTTTTTAATTTTGAAAACTGTTTTCGGTAGAAGCAGATAAATAAATATTTTTTCTAAAAGTAAGTTTGAAAAAAACAGTTTATAAAAAAATAAAAAAAATCAGTCAATTAAATTAAAAAAATTCAAATCCTACTTTTTAGAACTTTCAACAGCAATTTCAAACACCTCATTAGAAGAGCTCTCTATCTCTCAGCATAGAAAAAACTTGCAATTTTTTTTTTCTTGTTTTCTATTTTATTTGCTCAAGGGTTAAAATTCTATTCTATATGTTGGTATTTTCTTATGAAACACTTAATTTGGGAGGTAGAGTAATTAACTTGTTTCTGTCCTCACAAAGCGAGCCCTGATCTTGTTTTTGTATTACAGAATTTTGCTTGATTCTTTTAATTTTTTTAGCTTTTTGCTCTAAGTTAATGATTTTATTTTTAATTTCGGTGCAGTAACTATCATAGTCTTGTTTGTTGCATTCAAATACCTAATTAGATTTTGAGTTTGTGTTTTCATAGGTAATAGCTTTCTATTGTTGCTATACTTTATCCAATGAGCGTATCTTGGTAGTAGAACTAGAAAAGGTTGTCCGGAAAATATGGTTTCATAATGGTTGGCATAAATTTATCAATTACTATTCTATTCATGCTCGATATTTTTTAGCTTTTCAAATATGGAAGGGATTCAAACTTTAATATATGTATATTTGAGTTGAGAGTTTCTCAGATATGATACTCATGTCATGAGAAAAATGAAAGTTGAGAATAATACCGTTAATTATTGATAACAATAAGAATAATATATAACCTACATATAATAACAATAATAATAATAATAATAATAATAATAATAAACTTATATTGCATATATAACTATCATATAATTCACATATATTTTGTAATTTTTCTATTTTTATTTTCAAATTTGAATGTAATTAAAGAACATAATATTTGTTACATTTTATCAGTTCTGATTTTTTAAAATGTAAAACATTATTTATGTATGCATATTATATACATATAACCTTCATATAAATTCATATATTTTTAATACAAAAATTAGATAATAAACTCAGCATATACCTTACATATAACATTTTTGTAATTGCTATTTACGTAAAAACCATGAAATGATTTTTCATTTTTATCTCCATCAATAATTAAATAATAAAAATAAAATAAACAAATACGAAATAGAAATTTAAAATATATGATACCATAATATTTATTTTATATTACATTTAAATAATTTTAAGTATATAATATTATATAGAATTAATTATATACTATTTAAATAATTTAAAATGTATAATATTTTAAATAATTATGATATATATATATACATATGTAAAAATTAATTATATAATATTTAAATATATTATATTTTAAAAAATAATATATATATATATATATATATTGGCCACTGAATAAATTTTAAACTGTTGTGCATCCGTTTAAGGAGAAAATCCGCTGAAAATTTTGCCACCAAACCGCTTGATTTCTATTAGAATGTTATTTTTGGATTTCAGAATTTTTGAAATTCCATTTGGCTAATTAAGTTGCCACTAGCAGGTGCTGTAGCGAAACTGATTGTAAAAGAGAGTAAATTGGTCACATTAAAATTACTTTCTGGAGAGGTTTATTTAATATCCAAAAACTGTTCAACAACAGTCAGACAAGTAGAAAATACTGAGGTAAACCAGAAAAGTTTGGGTAGAGCCGGGTTTAAATGTTGGCTAGGTAAGCGTCCGATAGTAAAAGAAATAGTTATGAACCTTGTAGATCATCCCCATGGGAGTGGTGAAGGGAAGGCCCCAATTGGTAGAAAAAAACCTACAACCCCTCGGGGTTATCCTGCATGTGGAAGAAGAAGTAGAAAAATGAATAAATACAGTGATAATTTGATTCTTGATACATGTGTAATTTTTCTATTATGCACTTATGTCTTTTTCCCAACAAAAGAAAGAGCCTGTTAGTTGTAATTATGGGCTAAGGCCCATGTAAATTCAATGTCTATGGGCTCATTAGAAGTAGAGGATCTGATAGCTGAAGGCCCAAATTAAAGAGACTATCTCTGGCGGTGAGGGAGCCCAAGGGCAGTTTAGTCACTAAGATGTTTATATAAATGAACTAGAGTTAGGGTTTTCATTCTTGCAAATCAGAAGGTCGGACCATCTTTCCTTTATCGCGACAGAGCCGCTTTCACTTTCTTCCTGGGAGGTCTGTGATCGATTTCTCATTAAAAGACAAACCAATCTAATCTTTCTTCATCAGTTTATTAAACGAGTTTGCTGTATGATCGATTTGTTGCAGTGATGGCCAAGTCAAAGAACCACACAGCTCACAACCAGTCCTACAAGGCCCACAAGAACGGCATCAAGAAGCCGAAAAGGCAACGCCACACCTCAACTAAGGGGGTAATTTCTCTTTGTTGCTGATCTTTCTAACTAGTTCGATTTGATGTCAATCGTTGAGGGCTGTGTTGTTTATTCTCTTTTTTGTTGTTTAATTTGGGTGTAGATGGATCCCAAGTTCTTGAGGAACCAGAGGTACGCCAGGAAGCACAACAAGAAGAGCGGTGAGACTGCCACCGAGGAAGAATAGATGCGCTTTCCCCATTCCAATGGAAGTTTTCCATTTTAGGGATTATCTTTGATAGTGTAATGACTTGAGCTTACTCTCATATTTAAGCTTTACTTTAATGTCAATTTCTGTCTTGAGTGATGTTTACTGATGTTTGTTTGAGAAAATTTTCTTTAAAGGATTCGAATTTTCAAGGTTATTTTTCATGTGCTATTTGTTTAGTATGGATTGCTTTCTTTGTTCTCATTGGTTTCTATCCATCTTTTTCCAACAAGAAATGATTTGATACGATTTACTCTCTTGGGGTGATAAAGTGAATATTTTCGGTCTTTAGGGAGAACTTTGATTCTTAAATATTAAGCCTGCATTCTAGCTAAAAGTTTCAATTTTTGTTTTTGAATAAAAACATTTGTTGGGTATGGAAGCCGCCTTTCTCTCTCTTCTTCTTTCTCGTCCTCTCCATCTCTTTTTGCATTTGATAATCTAACATGAATATTTTAATTATGGCCTTTTTCTTCCTCTTCATTTCTCTCTCTCCCCTCCGCCGCCGACTCTGCTTATATTTCACTCGCACATGCACTCTCTTGTTGCATCCAAATACCAACTCATATCCCTTTCTTACCCAAATTTCAAATAGTCTGTGAGATGGAATTGTACAGAAAATAAAAAATTCCTTTTCCAATAAGACTTTGCGAGTCTTGGACCATTCATCATCATATAATCGTCAATGGCTATTTCGTTCCTGTGTTTGAACACTTAGAACTAGCTGGCCAAGTAGTCCCTTAGCTTTCCTTCAATCCAGAAAAAGGGGAAAAAAAAGTGATTGTAATGTGGTGACTAGAGTTGTGAAGTTTCAAAATTTTAAATTTTTGGCTAAAATGTTTTTTTTTTTACTAAAACTTTTCTATGTGCCTTGAATATGTATTGAAATTTTGTTTTGTATTAAATTGGTACTAAAATTTTAAATTGAGTTTCAGGTATTTAAATTTTTTTTGTTATATATATATATATCAATAAATCTGGTAGTTACTGTCAATAAATCTAGCTAAATATGATGCCTACATCATCAACATAAATTAAGCTAACTTCTACATCAGGAAATATGATGTCCACGTCAACATAAATTAAGCGGTACTAAATATTTTTCCAAGATGCTATGCTTATCTTCATCATTGTCATCTCCAGTAAATTTTTACCGACAATCCCTAAATTTGCGCCCTAATTACACAATTCCAAATTGCTAACACCGAGGAAATGGCCACCAATACTACTACCAGTCTTGATCATGCTTAGCGTAGATACAAGAGTTAGCAAAAATGGTAACATTTGCAGTGTGGCTTTGGAACTAGTGGTATTTGGAGGCTGAGGACGGAGAGATAGAGAAAGGAACGGGTGTAAAACTCCAGATGCCAATTTCTCACTCTGCACCACTCATAAAAATCACCAAATCACATCTTCAGCAAACCCAGTTGACCAACGTTTGTAATAAACACACACACAAAAAAAAAAACTAAATTTAGATACTGTTTAATTTTAAAAAATTATTTTCAATAAAATTGATGTCATTTTTTGATATTTTTGTAAAATTCTCAATATATTACTTAATACATGGTTTTGGTTAACAAAGCATGATTTATTGGCCAAAGGCACCAGCCAAGGAAGATTAAATGAAGCGGTGAACCGTCAGATCGAGACGCGTTCCATTTGGCATTCGCGTCGACTTTATCAGCCATTCTCTTTCTTAGGTCACGCTTTTCTCCTCCTTTGCTCTCCTCTTTTATTCAATTTGTGATTTACCTTTGAGCTTTGGCAATGAGGGTTTTTGTCTGTGGATTTGATATGATGGAATTTCTTCTCAACGATGCGAATGAATTTGTTCTTTTCTTGGGACTGATCAAAGAAAAGTGAGAGAAGGGATTTTGGTTATGGTTTGTACATTGAGCTTCAAAAGAAAGAAACGAGAGAAGAACTAGTTTAGGACATTTATGAAACTAAATACTGACTTTTAGAGATTGAATGCCTACTCAAGATTTGGATGCAATTGTGAAAATGAGAACAAAGAAATTCAGGATGAATGTAATATTTATTTTTAATTATTAAATTTTGCTATATCTTACAAGCTTTTATACCCATCTCACAGGCTACCTTGGCAAGATGGGGGCAACACAAAGAAATAACTCATTTATGGAGTCATAATTTCCAAATTTAATAAATTAAAATTGAAATAACTATAACTGGAGTCTCTTTTGGAGTGGAATTAACAACAGAGCAAACCATTCCAACGACCGATAAGACATTCTTCCTGCCCAAACCCGCACCGAGAAAATGGCTAAATTCTTGGTGGTGATGTTCTCTATTTCTGTAGGTAATTTGTTGATCTCCTCTTGTGTGACGGCCTACAGCTCCTTGGTACTCCCTAAAGCAAATTTCTCCAAAATTTTGTACTATTTAGAGCTTTGAGATATCTAGACTGCAACTGCTTCGCTCATTTGGCTTGAAGCATGAGCTTCAACCTGCCCCATAAATTAAAAACTTCTGTCACTAGCTTGAAGATGGATGGTGCTGTCTTCAGCTTAACAAATATATGAAACAACCAAATGCGTGTGAACACATATCAGGACTTGGAAATTAGGTATCTATATTGTGGAAACAGCCATAATATCAACATGTGAAAAGAAATCTTAATTAAGTTTCAGTTGATGAATAAATCAATTTAAATAGATTAATAGACATTTGTATCGGTAACATAATGCTTTGCTGTATTCAGTAATTTTTTGTTCAACGAATGGTTGGTTTGGACATATTATGACCATACCCTAGCTAGAAATAAGAAAGCTCCTCACCAGTTTCTAATTGATTTTGATTTAGCAATGAAAAAAGAACATGACCACACCAAGAGTATGTGATTCAGAAGCGAATAACACATCAGAAACTCACCTTTGCGGATTTAAATAGTTCATCAAGGACTTCAGACAGAGTTGGATGTGCATGAACCGCAAATTTTATGTCCTGCTTGAGCCAGACATAATTAGTAACAATGTCATCCACTTATATTTTCCTTCTCATGAATGGAAATTAGATGCACCAAAAATAAAAATAAATATCTAGGGCACTTTCACAATGGGAATAACAGTAAAACAGAAGAGATGGTGCATGAAAAAAATATGAGGGCACCCTAAGTAGTGCATGCTAAAGGCTCTCGAATAGTTACAAAGATGTGCTGATTCATTGAGAATGCCCACCTGAATCCGGGTTCCCAAAACTATAGCATTAGATGCTTCATGAATGAGATCAGCTGCATGCAATCCAAAAATATGGACTCCAAGTATCTCTCCACTGTCAGGTCTGTATATCAACTGCATAAAAAATAAAAGATTATTGACCATGGAAGCTAGTCAGATTAGACCAAATAACATAGCTGTAATGAAAACTAAAAATTTTGCGTTTATATATTTTTAAGATATCAGTTTAGTGGATGCAGCAAGAAAAGAAGTAAACAGCTTGGAAGGGGAGGGAGGGAGGGAGCGAATATATAACCTTAAAAGTCTACATATCATCTAAGGCCATTCCAAGTCCAATCATTACATTTAATACACTCAGTATTGACACATTGAAAATGTTCTGATGCAGAGCCAAGTAAATTATACGAACACAACACACTAAAAAGAACAGAAACAAGCAGGCCTAGCATGTAGGTGATAATAACGAAAAAAATTCAAATAGAGATAGCATTTAATATGTTGGAATATCCAAATGAAGAGTTCAAGCTTCAAGGTATTGGGCTCGTAAGGCCCATATTACACAAGATCCTACCAAGCTTTTGTAGCCAACATGGTTATTAAACAGGAAAATGCTAGGAAATTTGTTTTGGTAGGAATCAACAAAGGGCTAAAAATGATCTTGGAATAATGTTCTGGATAATACTAATCATAGAAAAAACTGGGACAGGCCAACCATTTGAGTAAATGAACAGACTCGACAGAAAGTTTCATGTAGTTTCTCACCTGCTTTAACGCTTATATATAAATATTGCATACTCAGCCAAATTTTGCATAAGAAATTGCACAATTAACATCTCTATCTCTATTATCTATATAAATATACAATAGATCGGCCAATTCATCTCCAAAGAAACAAAATTATAACTAAACTAACTGCTCTTGTTCACAAACAGGTATACTGATTTTAAAATATGGCATTGCTGGATCCAATGTGGAGAAGATATTAGATTTCATGATCTTATTTATAAGAGATCAAATAGGATCCAACAGGTGTAACTTACAATTAACAGTTTAGATATCAATAAACTACTAAGGAACTGTTCAGAAAGAGAATCACTAGCCATAAATAGGATGATATCAGGAAGAGAATCAATTTAAATGGCAAATCCATCATAGTTGCAGAGGAACACTATTGAAGAAGAGAATAGTTAAGAAATATAACCTTAGCAAGGCCCTCTCCTTCATTTTCTGCAAGGGCTTTAGTGTTGGCCTTAAAACTTGTCTTTGCAACACGTACTTCAAAACCCTCTGTTTCAGCTTTCTCCCTAGCTTGAGGCTGAGGATGTAGTATTCAGTTAATAATTGAAAACATGAGATTCTCATTTGAACCAAAAAGAAAATAAACAGAAAGAATAAAAAGCTGCTTAAATGTAAAAACTGAACCTCTGTCAATCCAACCATACTGATTTCAGGATGAGTGAAGCAAGCTGCTGGAATGCTTAAATGATTAAGCACATGATCCCTTCCAGTGACTTGTTCGATCACTGTGCATATAAAAATATAAAATAGATTAAAAATATCATCAGATTTGATCTAACAAACAACAAATGTGTTGACAACTAACCTGAAATTCCTTGTGCACTGGCTGCATGAGCAAGCATCATTTTACCATTTGCATCACCGATGCAATATAAGTGAGGTACCTGATGATTAGTGTTATGAAACCATGTGTCAGTGACTAAAACCAATAGTCATGCACCAAAATGTGCTCGCAAAGAAATCAGCAAACAAACCAGATTTCCATCAGCATCAATAACTCTCATTCGCTCATCAACTGGGACAAATCCACGCTGTGTCACCACATTGATCTGAGCAAAAAAATTAAAAAAAATTAGAACCATTTCTTCTTTCTGGTTAAAAATCTACTTTCCACATTCCAAGGATAGGTACGTTCTCTAAGCCAAGACCATTTGTGAATGGAGCCCTTCCAGTTGCAATTAGTGCTGCATCTACCTATAGCCAAAACACAAAAAATTATAATTGATAATGCATGTATCACAGTTGGAAGTAATTTTAACCACTCTAATAAGGAATCAAAATACAGCAGATGATAATGATATAGATTTGAATACCCAAAAGCCTAAATAAATACTTTGAATTTTTACACACTTCCTGTGAATCAGGCATCAAAACACAAGCAATTGGTAACTGAAATAAGTAGATACCCGAACTATAGAATTCAAACTTGCAATAGTCTCAAGTAGAAAAGGGCCATTTGAATAGAACTACATCATCCTTCAAACAAGACATATAAGTTCATTAAGCAAGTTTCTTCAATTAGTTTGCAATCTTGTAGGAGAATTTTATGTATAATATGACCAAATAAAAATAAGCCAGAAGAGAGAAAACAATTTTAAGCAACATTTTTCCTCTTGGTAGTAGAAGAGGAAAAACTTGAGCAATCTGCCTTTTCTTTATATGACACCATTATAGCTTCATATCAGATCTCACACCTCAAAATTTATGATTGCACAACTCAAATTACCTCCAAAGTATCTTTGTGTTCCTTGGTCTTGGCATCAATAAGCTCAATAGTGACTGGTTTCCTATCTTTTGCTGGAGTGATCTAAATAAATAAGATCCAGAAAAAGATAAATGCAACATATCCAGGAAAGCAGAAAAAGAAAAGGAAACTATGAATGCAACAAACTAAGACTGACTGCCACTATAAAAAAATAACACAATTATGAACTTCATAATACCTTGCTTGCAAAAACTCCAGTATGATAGTCAATTTTCCGTGGATTAATCAGTACTCTTTGAGCCAACTTGCCAATCTCAGGATCAAATCCAGGCATAAGCTGATCTAGAGCTTCGATAAAGGTTACCTGTAAAACAACCCACTTAATGACCTGATTGTCCTTTGAGAAAAGGCAAGTATATCAGATATGGTGTTAAAAGAAAAAAAAGTAAACAATTTCATGCTACATTGTAGTACATAAAAATTAAACTTGTGCCAATATTCATTTTGAAATAAAAATTGAATTTGAGACTAAATTCATTGATGACAGTTTAAAACACATCAAAAGGAATTGTAAGTATCTTTATGTCATGTTAGATCCCATAGGTCGCAGACTCACTAAAGAAAAGATTTAATTTTAAAGAACCTTAATTATAAACACAAACAAAAAATTGGTTTCACATTTCTACAATTTTGTTCTAATTTCAAAAGTTAACCAGAATTCATCAAATAATGAAATTAATAGTTCAATGTTCAAACATTAAAGTAGTTATAATTCAAGACGTTCTATTTGTTGTTCATCTTATCTATCTTAAGATTTTGTCAAAAAATGGAATAAAAATGACAATTAGTCACCAAAAAATAATTTTAAAAAAAATTGCCAAAGCTAACTAATTTCAGTGCTTAGAGAAAACTGCAACTAATTACTGAAATTTGGATAAAATTGTCAAATCTAATCAGCTTAGATAAAATTTTAGAAGTACAAAAAGGTTTGGATATTTTGTGTTATTAGGCCGATTGAATATCACTCCTCCATTCAATTTTAAGTGTCCTACAAGAAAATTGGATAAGAATTAAGGAGATGATTAAACAAACTCAATTCTAGAAAATAGTGGTAATTCACTAAATTATCCTTTTATCAATTCTCTAAATATCTCATACCATTTTCTCTCTCTCCATTAATTCTCTCTTTTTTAACATCAAAATCATCCCTCCATTGGTGATAAGGAAGATGTAAAGAAAACAAGAAATAAGGGTAAAACAAGGAAAAAAAATAATTAGCACTTAAGTTTTGAGTAAGACACTTAAAAGAAAATTCGAAAAGACACTTGAAATGGAATGGAGGAAGTACCATAACATACTAATTTTCCCAGCATAACATTCACAAATAATTCTTTTCAAGAATGAAACATAGAAGAAAATAAACAAGCGAACAGATGCTACCTCACTTCCAAGTGCTGTATATACATCACTGAATTCTAGGCCAATGTAACCACTTCCTACAATGGCAATCCAATCAGGAACAGTTTCCAATTTGAGTGCATGGTCGCTCGTAATTACGGTCTTCCCTGCAGGTTATTATGTAGACTTTAGAACTCTACAAGCACAGGAAGACAATACATTGCAGACATTGCATAGGAAGTCAACTCAAAATTAACCCTTACGAAAAATGATTTCCCCGGGTTGTATGAACTTCTAGGCCACTTATGAGTAGTTCTTATGAGGCTAGGTCTTTTTTAATATTTAAGGTTATCACTCTACACATTCATCTCTCTACTGTAAAAATGAAATGACTGCAGCTTTACATCAGATAGTATGCATAAGCTCCCTGAACTTCACGCTTTGTTCCTAACAAATGTTTTCTAGGAAACATTGGATATAAACACTTAATCAAGAACAATCCCATCATTCTTGAGCTAGAACCAGGTGCTTCTAACACAAAGCATTTAAGTAACAAGTAATCATACTACATCTGATATAAATCACAAATCTGAATCTATGTTGGTATCTTTTTTGATATAAATAATCATAATTTGCCTATATTCCAAACATTTTGCACCTTCAACTATTGATGAACAGGGTAAAGGAAAGGAGCAGCACACATCTCGTGCAATATCAAGAAGACCTTAAACTCTTACCATCAACTTCAATGCCCTTAGGAACAAAAGGAACAGAACCAGTGGCTATAATTATATCCTTTGCTGTCACAATGTTGTCAAGAAAACCAGCTTTACCATATTTCACCTTTTGTGGACCCTGAAAGTATTAATGAAATTCATTCCGATGAACAACTGTCAATGCATAGAACATATTTTATTCAAATTGAGCACAGGGAATTGTAAATTGTGCAGCCAACTTCATTTACAAAAACATTAACGCACCAAAATTGTCCCAACACCAGTCAAAATGTCCACGCCTAGTGCCTTCATTGAATTTGTTAGATTGTTACGAATTTTTGTAGCAAGATTATTTGCATGATCAGCAACTCCCTGTCTATCATAACCGGCTGCTGAAACCTACACAAGTTTTGACAAAAATAGTGCTGTAAAAACGACTTTGACAAATATTTTCATGTATGCCAATTGAAAGTCATATAAAAATTTTCAACATGGATAACATACACATGTTTTCTCTCCTCAGGGAAAAAGAGGGGGAGAGAAAGGATGGAAAAACTGCAAAATCCTCCAATATTTTCTTACAAAAGAAGGGCCAAACATGAGAGATGAATGCGTACGCATGTAAACTCAAACTAATATATGTAATCCTACAAGAATGAGAAGTCCAGAACTTTGCTATTAATAGATATTATTTTGTTAGCAAGTAAAATCAAAACATGCAGCTTTCAAAGGAAGAATGATAAATAAAACAAAGGAAAGTAGACAAAAGTAATATATGAATGTCATTTCTAAAGAAATAGCACATGCTGCATAGTTTAGCCTTCCTCTTTTTTTTTTTTCAAGATTGTACCAGTTCGTTGACTGAGGCTTTTTAAATGAGATAGAACGTGACAAAAATAAATCACGTTACCTGCAGACCCAAAGCTTTCATGTGATGCTCACTCTGGAGTTCACGCATCCTCCCGCTGACAGCCAGAAGAGCTTTTGAAGGAACACAGCCTCTGTTTACACATGTGCCTCCCACCTCGTCTCCCTCAATGATAGCAGTCTTCAGGCCCTGCAATTATAGTGATCGGAGTTTATACCCGTTTCCAAGAATACAAAGAAAAAAGAAGCTAAATTTTCTATACAATAGATAATTATCTCGCTCAATACTCTAATTACCAATTCAATCTTCTTTTTCCACAGTTGTCCCAGAGCTTAACAAATTGGTTAATTCAAAGATTCCAAATAATAAAAATTCAAACTTTTCAACCTTCATTTCCATTTCCACTTGTTTAACTCTTGTAGGCTGTAGCTAGATAAATTACACCCAAAACTACTTCCCAATACAATCTCAAATGCTGAAGCTGACAGATATTACCTTCTCAACAGCATGAAGAGCTGCTCCGTGACCACCAACACCAGCTCCAATAATGATTAAATCATAATCAAAAGACTTGGGAGGGCTTCCATTATCAGCAATAGAAGCTGAAATCTTCTTTGACCAGGCAGGACTTGGAAGCTGAATTCGTCGACGAGAATTAGAACGAGAGAGAGAAGATAAGCCCAAGGCCTCCCTTCTGAGGCCACAGAAACGGAGATTTATAGGCTTAGAGGACGCAAAAGGGAGAGAATCGAAGGTGTAGTTTGATCGGGGAAGAGTAGATGGTTGAGAAAGGGGTAGAAAGAGTGAGGATTGCATTTTAGTTAGAGAGATGCAATGAAGAAGAAGGAGATGAGAAAGAGCGAAAATAGAGAGATGAAAGATCTGAAGAGGATAACAATGTGGTAGGTCTTGCGGGTTTTAGTAATGGAGTTTTTGGATTTGTAGCGCTTTGAGAAGTCCGTTGAGAGTGAAGACAGGGGCGGAGCTTTCGAAGTGCGGCTGATGAACCACCTCTTTCCTATCTTCCTTTCTGGTCGTTGGTCGTGATTTGCTATTGTACACGTGCTGTATGGATCGCACAGGTTCATTTAGATGGATTTTATTTTTTTGAAAAAAAAAATGCATTCATTAAAAAAAAAATATATATATATATATATATGCTAAAAATGTCATAGATAATAAAACACTAAAAAAATTCACAGAACTCAAATTAATAGCATAATAAATCGTTCAATACCTATAAATTTGATAATATTGTAGTAACTATAATACATAAAACTACAATTTTGTATCATACTAACGATTATAATTTGATATGTTATTTCTGTTTGAATCGAATATATTTTATCTGTCTGAATCACTCACATATAAAAATATCACATGAGGACAACAAAAACAAAACTTCGTAATTGTGGTTATCAAAACTAGACTAGCCTAATCAGAAAAAATCAAGAACCGATTCTCAAGCCAATGGGTTTTGACTTAGATAATGAGGTCTTTAGACCACCCCAATAACATGCGAACCAACTGTTCAACTACAAACTGGTTGATTCGGTTAAATTTGATCAATTTTTCCAATTTGTTGAATTGAAAATTTATTCAAAAATATCTCTTTTGTATTTGATGAGAGTTGAACTCGAGTCTTAAAAAATAATTTATAATCTTTTACCATCAAACCACTTGTGATTTGTAGTTAAAAATATCATTTTTTATATTAGTTTTATTTACTAATTAACTTATCTAGATTTATATAATATTAACTGTTTATAAAATTATTTATATTATCATGAAAATAGATTCACATAAAATCAATATTTAGTTTTTTTGTATTTTTATTATAAAAATATGACAAATAAATAATTTTTAAAATTATTTGATATATTTGAATTATAAATATTTATTATCAACACATGACTATGTATTATATTATCAATAATTCAATGTATAACTATGCATTAATTTAATTTTTCATAAAATATAAACATTATTTAAGAACTATATATATTTAATAAATTTGAATTTATATCACGAATATATATAATGATAAAATTATAATATAAATTATTTTTAAAATTAGCTATTTCAATATAAAATATTTTACTTGAGAAATGAATATATAAATATTGTAAAAACAGGTCCGATCAATGAACCGGAAAAGCCAGTAGATCACGAGTTTAAGGTCGAATCGACTTATATAGTATTTTCATAAAATATAACATGTCTCGTACATAATAAAATATAATATGCCTCATACATAATAAAAATAAAAAATAAGTTGTTGAAAATATTTTATAGTGCACAAGAATAATATAACATATATAATATTCTCTTTTTTATTTTTTTTAAAAATCATATTTCATATATTTGTATAACTAAATATTTAATTAATTATTAAATGTAAATGTAATTTATAACTTGAAAATACAATCAGCCAAATTTTTCAAATTGTAAAAGAAAAGTAATATAAAAAATAAAAAAATAAAAATGAGTGAATAATCTCAAATAGAAAAAAAATAAGAATGAAAATAACATATCATTGCATATATAAAAGTGAGTTAATTGTTTAAAAACATGTTTATTTTGACCAATTTGATTGGTTTATAGTTATTCTATCTAGTTTTGGGGTCAATTTTTTTTTTGTTAAACTAGTTGAATTGGCTAAATTGGACCAAATTTAATAATTAAATTTTTTTTGCAAAAAATAAAAAAAAAACCTGTCAAAACCGGCCGATTCCCAATTTTCCGGTTGAACCAGCCGGGTCGCCGGTTTTTCCACTTGGTTATTTCTCCCTCGGTTTTGGGGGTAAAAACTGTCCGACCTAAGGGCCGGTTCCCAATTTTTCTGGTTAAACCGGCCGAGCCGGTCCGGTTTTTACAATCATGGAATATATGTTGAATATTATATTTTACAAATTACCATTTATTATAATTTAAAAAAATAAGATATATATAAATAAATTACAATTTTTTAAAAATAATATATATAAATATTGATATTATTATACTTTAAAATATTTAGAAATATATTTATATATTAATTTGAATTTCAAAATTTAATACTTTGAACATATTATTGTGTATGAAATATGTTTAATTTAAATAAATTTTATATTTTATTATGTATCAAATATGTTAAATATTATATTTTATAGTAATTTTATATAGACCGGTTTGATTTCAGTTCGATCATGATTTGATTTTAAATCCATGACTCATATTAACCGAGTCGGTTTTTACAATATTGAACGTAACAAGACAATAAAATAAAATGTATCAACAAAACTATGAAATTACGAAAAATAAAACAAATAAAATAAAAACTTAGAATTATGTAGAATAATTATTTATTTTAGAAATAAATTTATTAAAAAAGATATAAATATATGATTTCAGACCAATAATGACAAAAAAATTACCTCTTTTTATTTAAAAAAGACGATGATTAGAGAAATAAAAAGGAAAAATATTGAAAAAAAAGAAGGTTAGGGGTTTCTTCTATTATTAATAGTAGCATAGTAACTTAGCATAAATAAATTAAAGTTGGAATTTATTAACACTACCATATTAACTTAGCATAAAAAAAAGATTAGCATAGAGAAATTATATAAATATCAAAATTATAATTTGAAAAAAATAAAATTATTGAGGCTAGTGTGTAACACCTTATACCAATGTTGTAAAAATCGGACCGGTCAACGAACCGGAAAAGACAGAGGGTCAAGGGTTAGAGGTCCAACCGGGGTTGAACCGGGGTTAAACCGGTCAAAGTAATATTTTATCAAAATATAATTTTTAATAAGTTCATACACAATAAAATATGAAAAATAAATA
>CATIWF010156690.1:0-26447 GCA_949630135.1 Balakata baccata
ACTATTTTTTTATGTTTACTTTAAGTCATCATGGCCATGATGCGAAGTTGTTTACAAGAACCAATTTTAAATCCCTCATGCATTGTAATATTTCTCTATATAATTAGGAAGGGTCTCCTAATTATATGGTGGGGTATTACATTGGTAGCTAAATAAACTTGGTAAAACTTAAATAAATTGAAATATGCATAATTTGGACCATAAACTAGGTTTACCATTTTGGTAATGTGACCTTTATGAGTTTAGCAGCTTATACTTTTTCTATACTAGTCCAATTTGTATGATTCTTATTTCTAATTATAGCTAACATGTAAATCTATAACATATTACAAATTCAGAGTAATTAGGGCATTGTCTAATTTTTGGTGCAATTTCTATTCATGTTCTGTTTTCTGCCCTTATGCAGTTTTAGGACACTAGCTTTGCTTCTTCATATCTTATAACGTGCAAATCATATTTTTTTGAAACTTTGTAGGAACATAGATATGTTAAAATGAAACATTTTCATATACAACCTTTATCCATTCAGCTTCTAAGGTCTTCAAATGAAGAAAGTGTTTTTGGAGAGAATGGAGAATAGGAATAGGGCATGGAGAAGGAAAGCATGCAAAATGGGGATAAGGCACAACCAAATAAGCCTCATTATTATTATTATTATTATTATTATTATTATTATTATTATTATTATTATTATTATTATTATTATTATTATCTCTTGTACATATTTATATGTAGCTAGTCAATGTCAAAAGTACTATCTAATCAAGTAGTCTAATTTAATTAATTTAACTATGTCAAATTCTATTTATTTGATTTAATCACTTTATGCTGTTTAATTCCTAATACATTTTCACCCTTATTTAATTTATAACTTGACACATACAACTTACTCCTATTGTAATAAATTAACACATAGCAAGTCTACCTCATGAATATGTTCAGGCTAAAATCAATATATATGCCTGTGTTTCATGTGCATGACATATATAAAATGAATATGTCCAAATAAAATGCGTATAATAATGCATGTGGAAAAGTCAATGGTGTTATATCATAGGACTTAATGTTATGATTTAGAGATCAAATTAATATTTGAGATTTTATCGGTAAATAAAAGGAGAATTCTAGAAGAATACTTAATGTGTCCAGCTATACAAGGAATTCGGAAATGGTGTCTTATATAATATTAAGGAATTAATATTATATTTCCATTTCAATAAAATTATTGACTTTATAAGTTACACCCAAATTAAATTATTTAGCTAGTCAACATTTATGATGTGGGGATTAATTTAATTGATAATTAAATTAGAAATGATTTCTTATATTATTTGAATTAAAATTAATATTGATTAATTTTAACTATTTCTCCTATATATAATTTTAATTAAAGTGTTAATTAAAATTATCATAATTTAATTAAGTTGTTAACTAAATTAACCATAATGGTATATTAAAATAATTATCATGGTTAATGGGAGAGATGATTATTTATGGAGGTTAGGATTATTGACATAAAGTTGCATTAATGTGCATTTATTAGAATCGCATTATTAATCTTTATCTTTGTCTATAATTCTACAATGTATTGATGTGGCATTACTTCTTCTATTAACCTTTTCCATTTATTTTGCCACACTGCATTAAACCATAAATGCTATTAATATCTTTTGCCACTTGCCAAACCATTATTCAATATAGCATTAAAGTGTTATTAATACATTTTGCTACTTGCAAGGCCATTATTGGATAATAAGAACATCTATCTCTTTGGCTTAGATATGGTTTATGTTGGATAACCCCAAAAAATGCTAAAGACACTTCTCTTGAGTTCTTTCTTTTATTTTTGATTTTGATTCAACAAGAGAAAGAGAGCATAAAAAAAAGGGAGAAATTTAGTGATCATGCATCTTAGACTAGCAAAGGAGTTTCATTAAATATAACTAAAGCTTTTGGTCCTTTTGTTTAGTTTGTATATTTGGTGAACTTGATTCTAAAAGGTTTGTCTAAACTTTTTATTTTTCCATTTTGTTCTAAGAATCATAGGCTAATCTTAGCAAATGGTTATTATCAACAAAGGTTACAAAATATGATTTGTAAAAGTTATGGATAAATTGTCATGCCCACAAAACTAGTCTAAAAGTTATCATGATCATTTAGGGTGTTAAAAAGGTTAGTGGCATGAAAAACAAGAGAGAGTTGAAGTCAGTGTTGTGCACGATCCATGCTAATCTACACAACCCGTGCAAGATAAGATGGGTAAGTGTTGTGCATAACACATGCAATTGAAGATGGGTAAGTGCTTTGCACGACCCGTGCAGGATGAGCACTGTGCATGACCTGTGCAGTCCCACACCACCCATGCCATATCATGATGGTATTTTAGGGCACTAAGCACAACCTGCACTTGGTGTCAAGTACATAAATACTTGAGTTCTCCATTTCGATCATAAAATCATTTCTATCAGCCCCCACTTGAGAAAAACCCTAAAAACATTCCCTTCTTCTCCTTAAAATTGAATCCAACTCAAATTCATCCCAAAATACTTGAGATCATCATCATCTCATAAAGGAAATCATCCTTTGAGTGTGGATTGAAAAGGAAGAAGAGAGAGATTGTACTAAAAGAAGGGAAGATCAAGGAGTCCTATCATCAAATCTTGTCGAATTAAAAAAAATTTATGAGTTGGGAATAAATTCTAGCTATATGTAAGGGTGTTACATAAATACTCAAGGTTAACCTACAAAGTGTGTTTGCATGTCATACAAAGTGTGTTTGCCTGTCATGCAAAGTGTGATTGCATGTTCTAGTCAAATTAAAAATTTTTGAAATCTCTACTTTTGATCCAGACCTAGAGCTCCCCTCAATCCAAAATTGCTTCCAACAATTGGTATCAAAGCCTTCCCATGATTTTTTGAGCAATATGACTCTCCTTTGTATTAGTAGGCTTAGTTTGGTTATGGATGGTGTTCTTTAAGATTTGATCTATATGTTATGTTACATGTTGATGTTACATGATATTTTTCCTCTTTTTGTTTTGGGTTTTCAAAGGTGTAATGGGTTATATTATTTTCATATACTGTTTGTAATATTAATAGATCCATACTTTATTTTTACCATTATATTGAAGCGCCCTTGATATGCCAAGAGGATAAAATGTAACATTTTTCCTCTAGAGCATGGAAGCCCGAAATTTTGAGGACCAACAAGAAAGACTTGCCAAGATGGAGTTTACTTTGTATTTTCCATTTTGGGGTGAATTTTTCTAGCAATTACAATAGAATTGTAAATTGCATGATTAATTTCTTTTATTATATGTGATGTGATTGTGTGGGAAATGATTGAATAGTGTGAACTTTAAATTTTAATTTTGGATAAAAAAAATTAAAAATAGATATAATAATTTAAATGAGATTTCAATTATATATAAATTTATATATGGTTAATTTTTCCAAGTTGTTGCAAAAATTCAACCTTTATATATAAAATCCATTTTTGGATGTGGTGGGTATAAAAGTATACTCACAAAAAAATATATATATATAGATATATTGACTCCAAAATTAATTTAATTTAAACATTATATAATATGATTATATAATAAGCTTACATTTGTTTATAAAACAGAAAATGCATACTAAATAGGGGTAATATGCATTTTATTCAATCTAATATCATATGTATGTTTCAAGATCCATAATCGTGATTACTTTTTATGATCATATGAGATATGACATGAAAAAAACTAATGTGCAAATATTAACTTTTAAATTAGATTATGTGATAATTCAAAGATACATATACTACTTTATGGATGTTAGTAGATTTTTAATCCGATCAATGTGCAAAGTGAGACATTAAAATTAGGACAAAAGACCAAGTAATCTTCCCAAATATAATGAATCCAATAAGATATAAGATGTCTACATTGACGCTATCCATGAGAGCATTAGTATGCAAACTGTTGTATATTAATGATAAGGTCAAATAATGTATTTGGCTTGTATAGAATGAATGAACATGAAATATTGCAAGAATGCCACTTTATGAAGCTGAGTGGCATTAAGAGTGGGATTCATCTAATATGTTAGCTCAAAAATGTCATTTTGTAAAGCTGAAAGTTAGTGTATTAGGAGCTAGTTAAACTCAATTTTTATATGTTGTTTATATTAAATATGATATAGACAGAGAGATGGCAAAGAAAGTGAGTGCACTTTATTTGATGGATTGTTATTTACGAATGAATGACAGAATTGTATATCCTGATTATACAGGGTCTATCAAACGACAAACGCATAAAATTCACATTATACACGTCTCCTTCATGTGCATCTACCTATTAACAGAAGCATAAAATCCAAAACAAAAGATGCATATACTTTTTTCTGTACTAGTACATATAATAAAATATGGAAATCATAACTAGGCAAAAAACAAAAGCAAAAAAAGAAAAATCTCTAATTGAGGTTAGCGTATTAAAAATTTCCAATTGTCTAAGAGCATTATCTCCACTCTTCTGCATCATCTCCACTCTTCTAATAATTTATCTATTCATTATGCATTTTCAACCATTCACTTCTCTATTATTCATGAGAAAATATTGAATGAAAGAGATAGAAAGAAAAAGAGAGGTCATTTCATGCATATATGGCATAATTATGAAGGTTAATTTAATCGGTCACTCTATAATTGCAATAATGGAAAAGAATTTTTTTATAACAAAAAAATACTTCAACTTTAAGAATTTGACTCAAAGAACATATTTGAACAGTTTTGATGAGTCATAAATTGAAAAGATGATATGGAATGCCAAATAGAGTTGGAAAGATAGGTGGAATGTCATGGCACCGAAAAGGCGCGGGAAAGATGGATTAGGGTTTTTTTTTTTTTTAACTCATGATTTTTGAGTTAAATTTTTGAAGTTTAGGTTTTTTTTTTTTTTTTTACAAATTCTTTTTTCTAACTGAATTGCAATTGAAATATGGGAATGAAATTAACCCTAATTATGGTGTAGTGAGTTTAAAACGCAAAATTGCCCATCTTGCATTGCACATAAATGCCTTTGATTTGAAGATTGTGGGGCCTTAGCTCATAGGCAGAAGCATAAGGCCTATAGAATATGAAGGAAAAGGAGAAAAGGACTAATCCAAAAAATTGAGTTCAAAATATAAAGTGAAAGATCTTGATACAAATTATGAAGACTTAGTCAACCAAAGGGATAGATATGTGAAGTTGTTTGCCAATTCTATTCCCATATTTCATAATCAAATGGGTTCATTGTTGGTAGTAGGAAATGATGAGATAGAATGCTACGTCATTGTCTCTATCCATATGTTTCAATAGCAGAAACATGAGCAATTTATAGGATATTGATAAGTGAATAGAATCTACCTTTAAATTTATTCTCCTTTTCCTACTTGTTCCGTTGAACTAGTCCATATAAGAGTACACATATTAGAGCACATCCCCAACCAGTAAGTTGTCACTTGCCGCGGAATAGAAGACCATTATAGGCTTATGAACATGACCTCTTCAATCCATTTCCTTGTTTATACCTTTAAATGTTAAAAACTTGTACTATCATACATTCTTAAGCATGGTACTTGCAGATTAAAGCTCTACTGAGCTTTCATTATGCTTTTCAGAAGAAGCCCATTCTCTATATCTAGTGCTCATGGTTAGATAAGGCTTGAATCATATGCCATTTGAGAAACATTTCAGGATAATATACAAACTCCAGACTTGAAACTAGAAAGCATTAGAATGATATGGAACATCAAAGGCAGGACTCACATTTCAGCAATTTCTGTTTCCATCCCAGATTTCCTCTTCCAAATACACAATATCGACAGGCATAGAATTGTTTGCAAATCACTGTGCAGTATTAAGATGTAGATATAACCAACTGCAAAATAAAATTCAATAAAGTTGGAGTGGATGATTAATCCTTGATATCGCTCTATTGATGACGAGAAATTAATCGAGGTGTCCTGAGTATTATGATTTAAAATAAAATAACAAGTACAAAAATTTTAGCAGGAGAAAAAACATATTTCAGCATACCAACCCTTTAAAAGTGCTTTCTGCCTCCTATGACATTCAAAAATGTACACTATATGAAAATAAATTACGTGATGCGTTGCCCATCAAATAGCATTAAAGGTTGCACCCTGGATATGTAAAGGGTGGAAAGCCATTGTTGTCAATGCTACTCTGGAAAATCCTTTCTAAGCAGCAACTCCCGCCTTTTCTTCCTTCTCAACTGTGGCCTTTTTAGGCTTCAGATCAACTCTCCTTTCCGGCTTCTCAATTCCTTGGATATCAGTTATTCTCAACTTTGTCAGTTCCTGAAGTGCATAGAACCATCGGTAAAGTGATAAATATACACCATGATTAACAAACTAAAACCATTCAGATAAAGATCCTGGCTTACTTGGCGATGTCCTTTTGTTCGGCGGTAGTTCTTCCTCCTCTTTTTCTTGAAGATAATCACTTTTGCATCTAATGCCTGAATAAAAAGGAAAGAAAAATGCTTATCAAATTTCACATGCATAACCTAGTACACGAAATATAAGAACACACTATAAAAATCAGAAGGGTACAGTTCATAAGCATACAATATTTACAGCAATACGTTCCCAGAGATATACCTAACTTATCAAAGTTCCAGGGAAATTTTCACTTAGTGCAACAACTCTCATCAAGAGACATCTGTATCCACCTCTCTATTCCAGTGCATTATACTTTTTGAATGATTTACTATTTTCAACTATTAGAAACATGGGCATTGTTATCACACTTAAAAAGCTTAACACATAAATTAAGGTACCAGCTATAAGATTGGTAACTTGGAATTATCTTGTTAACTTAAATATAACTTTCCTGAGCAAATTAGAATACGTTGCTATTTTTTAGATATTTCCTTTAAAAGAACCTAAATATAAGGTTCTGAATTATTATTCCTACTTTGTAAAACCTCTATTAAGAAAGGAACTATATATCAATAAGACATTCAATTTTTCCTAAAACCATAGAGATTTGGAGTTCTCTCTTCCAATGAATTCAAAGGTCTGCAACTTCCTTAATAAATAGCAAAACTTAGCATGATAGGTGATCAAGAAATAAGAACAAAGGTAAAAACCACTTTTTAGATCCTGATTTCTCTGGACGATACCCTTTTTAGATCCTGATTTCCCTGGACATCATCCAATAACAAGGTAAAAAACCCTTTTTAGATTCCGATTTCTCTGTACATTGTCCAATGACACAATTCCTTTTTTTTATACAGCTATGTTCACTTCATTTTTTAAGAAGTTCCAACCATGTCCTTCAGGTACAACAATGGTATGGATATGGGATCCTTACCAGATCTTTCACTTTAAAAGTGGATATTGTTGATTTCTCTTAGCACTTTACCTGGCAGATTTTCCACAGCTACTGAATTTCTCTCTCCTTCAAACTTGATAGATATTTGAAGAATCCACACTATTGGCCACAACCAAAGCCCGCTAGTCGGTTTCTTTCTTCAAAAAAAAGGAAGAGAGACACACATAGAAGAAAGAGATAAAGAGAGACGAAAGAGGGGTTAGACTTTTCAAGGCTGGGCTTTCGAGTGGTCCTATAGGAGAAGATATGATCAGAACATGAGATTCTTTGTTGTCAAATTTTCAATTAGCATTTATGCTGAATCGCTTGATGAACCATATCAAGCTGGTTTTATTTTATCCTTCAATCAATATTTTGTCTAACGAACGGACATGGAAGAATCCAAGCAAAGTCCAAAAACAAAATGAGAACATAGATCATGTAAAGCTAACAACAAATTAACAAACTCAAACAATGATAAATAGAACTAAAAAGATTTGGAAACAGGTAGATTGTAGGCCTATGTCCAACTATCCTGCAATAACCTGAAAATGGCCAAACCATGCGGCCTAAAATGGTTAACCTAAGTTATTACTAGTAGTTGGTGCGTTGGCTTATAAATCTTCCATTCTTCTTCACTTCTTTACAATATGGGATTCGGAAGTTAGCACCTCAAGCTAGCACCCCTACAGGTTTGACTACACTTAGCCCTAGATCTTCTCCCATGTTTTGCCGATGTGGGATTTGCCTAGGGATGTTTATTCATCCCCCCATATGGGACTCAACGTCCTTGCTGAGGTTTGTCCCACCAACGCGCAAGTTTGCACACAAATTGGCTTTGATACTAAATTGCAAATCATGCCCAATTGTCATGAAATAACATGCAAATGGCCAAAGTCATGCATCCTAAAATGGTTAATTCAGGTTATTACTAGTAGTTGGTGCATAGGCTTATAAACTTTCATTCCTCACTTCTTTTTGATGTAGGATTGGGAAGCTGGCACCTCTTTAGGTTTGACTATTCTCAGCAGCAGATCTTCTCCCGTGTTTTACCAATGTGGAATTTATCTAGGAATATTATACAGATAGCCAAGGAGAAGAGAACACCCTCTTTTTCACTTTTCTCCCTTATCTAATAATCACCTAATCAGTACACAAGTAATCATCTCTACCATGTACTCCACATTAGAAATAAAGATACCAAATGCAATGCTAGAGCAAAGCATATCTCTTTTATAAGAAATGCAATATAATATAGAACTATTCCTCTGGTTATAGTCAAGAGGTTTATTATTTATTCTCTTGCCATCAATAAATTGGATGAAAGGCACAAAAAGTACTAAAGGCAAAATTACTTGAAGCTTTCTAATTGAGAATATGAACCAAAAGCCAAGAAATAGGGAACTAGTACATCACTATAAAGCTACATTCATTCACTAAATGCCTAACATTTTTTATTTAAGCCTATTGTTTTCAAACTCACTATCCAACCCAGTGAATAATTTGCTCAAAATTATCGAAAGAAAATTGCTTTATGGAAAAACTATTCTTTTTCTTTTTTCCCTACAGTGTGAAGAACAAACAATAAGACTATCATCATCACATCATCGCCAAAGAAACCCAACATATACTCAGTGGAGGATAACCACAAACTACATCCTAGAAAAAAGTTATTGCCAACTAGGGAAGACAATCTTTAAACTGTCTTCACAAAGAAAAACTTTTGCAAGTAAAATTTCTCATTACCAGTGTAGTTAAAAATGATAGGTGCACTCAAGGCATTATACCTTCCTATCCCCTTAAAAAAAATTGCACACTTGAATGAAGCAAAATAAAAAAATTTTAAATACTTTATTAGTAATATAATATACTAAAAAATACAAATCATAAAGATTAGAAAACACAATCAAGTAACAATTAAAACTTGAGGAAAGCACTTCCTATAATAACAAGACTCCATAATATTAAAAAAAGGAAGGAAAAAAAAAAAAGAAATCTATGTAATCATGTAGGAACTTAGTATTTAAAGATTAATAGCCAATTAACTAATAGAATTTAGGATTCTAGAATCATAATACAAAAAACAATGTAGCTAAAAGTGATAGGCACACTCAAGGCGATATATCTTCCTATCACCTTGAAGCGCAAAGCGAAAAAAAAACGCTAGCCTGAATGAAGCAAAGCGCACAAGTTCTAATATAATTTATTATTTATATAATATAATATACTAAAAATAAAAATAATAAATATTAGCAAATATAATCAAGTAACAATTTAAAATTTATGAAAAGTCACTTCAAATGATAAAAAAATCTTCATAACATTCAAAGAAAAAGGGGAAAATCTATATAATTATATAAGAATCTAGTATTGAAAGCTAATAATAGTAAAACTAATAGTCAATAAACTAAAGATCACTATTTGACTCTTCCCCTAAGTCCTCCACACGTTGATCATCAAAACCAGAAGTATATCCTTCAATATTCTTCTCATAATCATCTAAATCATCATCAACATCTCTTAGATTCCACAAGAAAAAAAACACAATACCATACTATATTGGAAATTGAAAGAGAACACCCAAATTGAACACATCCCCCTTTATTTATTCATTAACTGTAACTTATTTAGATAAAAAGTTAAAAGAATAAATTACAAAATTTAATTTAGTTTATATTTCTAGCTGCAAATAGAATTTTTTAAAGATAAGATTTTAAATTATATTCACAAATTCTATGAAAATTTTATTTTTAATAAAAATTAATGACAAGGCTTTTTTAATGAACCACAAAATTCAATTGAGTGGTGTTGAAGGGAAAAGAAATTAGGAATAAATAGAAAGAAACTAAAGAATACAACTAAGAAAAATGATACAACCAAAAGATAGAACTCAATGGAAGAATAAAAAAATGGTTTATAACTAATTATTAATGCAATAGAGTGAAACTTGATGAATGAGACAAAATAAAAGTCAGCCCAACTTTTACTTCTTAGAAAGAATATAAAAAACAAAACACAGCCGGAGCAATAAAAAAATGGATTGTAACTAATTATTAATGCGAGTGACCGAAGCAGCCAACTTTGACTTAAATAAGAGAGTTGCAACCGACTTTTGCTACTTTTTCCTAGTAAAAAAAACCTAGCTGTAAAAAGACTTTTGCCCACATATTTATCTATTCCTCATCCTAACTGTATAAGAACCCATAAAAATATCTGTCAACATCCCTAATTGAAGCCGTCCAAAGGATGAAGCTGTAGACTTGTACCTAACCCACCTGTGTGAGTTATGATGACCGTCGCCTGGTTAAAGGAGGTACCTAGCAGGATGTATAAAGCGCTCAACCCAAATTGCGCCTCACCTGAGCACTTAAGCACACCAGGCGAGCACTTTTAACTACACTGACAAAAACTCAATTATCTCTATAAATAGAATTTTATGAAGATAAAAAAAAAAGTGTAAAATCCATTCACAAATTCCATGTAAATTTTATTTTTTAAAATAATTAATGACAGGGTTTTCTTAAAGAACCAACTCCAAGTAAACAAAATTGAGTTGAGTTGTGCTAAAGAGAAAAGAATTGGGAGTAGAAAATTGTGCATGTTATTGCAATAGAAAGAAAGTTGCTGAAAGAGAGAAAAAAAATAAAAAAGAAAAAAAAAGGTTGATAGAGAAAGAACAAAAACACAGCAGCCCATTTTTCACTATTGAAAGAATAAAAAATAGAGCAGCCGACTTTTACATATTTAAGGGTAAAAAAAAAACTCTAACTGCAAAGGACTCTTTTACTCATATTGGTCTGCCCTTTTATCTATTAAAAAACCCTAATTATTGTCTGTTTAAAGGAGGCGCCTTCTACAGATATATGAAGTGCTAACTCCTTTTTGCGCCTCGTGTGAGGGCTTAAGGGCACCAGGCAAGCACTTTTGACTACCATGCTAATTACAACAAAATGTAATTGACCAAATTGCTTCTGATGGTTTATGTGTGCCTACAAGTTTGTGAAAGTTTTTGTGCACGTATGGAGGTGCATTGGAACAACAAAGAGGGAAAGAACAAAGGGATTAGATCCTGAAGCAAGAGGTTTGAGTGCTTTTACTCTTGCCACTTTGGTGTGTGAAAAGAAATAAGGGAAGCTACAGAGAGGAATTAGATCTGTCACACTTACATGCTCCTCAGCAACTGCGTGAACAACTGCATCTGGCACTATAGGCCTGCCAACGATGGTTTGAGTACTTGATCCTAACAAGAGAACCTTGTTCAAAATCAACTGCAATAGTAAAATTGGAAGTATTAACTAAATTCAGTTAATTTGTAAGAATAAGACTTTTCCCTTTACTTTTTTCTATATAAATGTTTCCATATTACTATTAGGGGAAAAAACTTCAAAAATATTTCACATGAATACCATCTTAGCCTCCAAATGTCCATCAATTAAAGCAAGATACACTTAAAGTCATGCACGAAAAGCAACTGCAAAGTAAGAATATAAATGAATTTGCATAACCCAACCAAAATGAACAGCACCATTATGATATTGCTCAACTATTACCTTCCCCCTTTTTTTTCTGACTCTGACATATGAAGACAGCATATATCATTAAATCAACAGTATCAACTGATTTAAAGACATTATATGCAGCATAAATCTGTCAAAGCCACACGTTCATTTCACTGCCATGAAAACAAAAAAGGCAAAGACAAGAAGTAGGTCACATACATTGCAGCATGCTATTACACATTGTAACTTAGCCTGGCAGGTCCTTTGTTCATGTTCTGATTAATGTGTTTCAGCTCACAAACCACAGACTAAGATTGTTTGCTGCTTCAACTAATGCTCCAATTTGTCAATTGTCTAAGCAACATCAATACAGCCACCAATTTATCACTATTCATTCCGGTCATTTACATTTAGCTCTCACAGACAAGAATCAACAGTTTTTGTCAAGCTGCTAATATTCTTAATTAGATTTTGGAATTATTATTACAAGTGCTCAATGTTTTTATAGCAACTGCCTCATGATTCAAAGACTTGAACAGCTGGCAATCATGAGTCCATGATATTCTTCACTTAAAACTATGCTTTTTATGGTAAGAGGCTCACTGGTTGACAGCTCAATTTTTTGAGTGCTTTATTCATCAATTTATTGTCCTCTGGAGTAACACTCTGTTTCATCTCCTCTAGTTTTTTATATTTTTGCTCTTCTTGAGGTTGTCTAGTGTATATTTATTATCATTGAAGATTGATCATGATTGGATTTTAGATTCCATATAGCAAATAGAGCTTAATGAAAGAAATACAACTCTGGGCTTCAACCACTTCACTATATTATAGAATCAAGAATGGCTCAGCTAAAATATCAGCTTCAATTAGGGCACAACCTTCCTATTTCTTAAATGTTTTAGAACATTCAGTTCTCACCACGATTTATGTAATAAAATGAATGTGGTAAGGGCACTCTCAGTGTCATTCAGATGTTAATATGAACATATTACCTCTCTTTAATAGATAATGAACCAGCCAACAGCTAAGAGATTTTTTGGTTCTAACATTAAACCGGGAACCAATGCCACTGATGGCACAAAACCAAAATAATATAGACTATCTGTGCATATAAAACGTATACCAAACAATTGAAACAAAGATAATCGCGACTTACCTTATCATTCACTTGGCAGAATTTCAATCTGTCGATGTAAATGGAATCGCCATTGCTCACTTTAAATTGATGCGAACCAATCTACATAAAGCAAATATAAAAATTGAAAAAAAAACAATCAAAAACTCAATATCATGAAAAGAAACATGAGGGCAAATATCGGAGCATCAAATAAACCTGAACAACAGCGAAAACTGGCTCGTATGGTTTAAAGACATTATCGGACTTCTGAAGTGGTCCAATCACTTTGTATCCAATAGCGGCAGCCTCCTCTTCCTTCTCCTCCGCCGTGTACTCTCTACTCAAATCAGCCTCCGCTGCCTCGTCACCATCCCTATCCTCTCCCGCCGTCTCTCCTTCGTCTTCATCATTTTCGCTTTCGTCACGTGAATTTGACGAGAAATGGCCAAGACAGTGGTGAGGAATGAGAGGACACCAGGCGGTTTCACCACTGGTAAAAATGGTAGATGACCTAGAGTAAACAAGAGATTTGACAGAAAAGGAGTTGGAGACAAAAGGCGGAGTTTTGAGTGAGTGGTCAAGTGCAGTGGAATTCGAGGAAAGTAGAGCTACAGCTCGACGACCAAGAGTGTGGAAAGACCGTCTCTGCGCCATGGGCGGTGGTCGTGGTCGTGGTCGTGGAGAGCGCGAAAAAACCTAGCACAGCTAGTGCAAGGAATTAAATTAGGGTTTAGCACATGTGCAGTGGATTTTGACATATTTTTCTCTAATTATTTTTTTGGGCTCTTAGCACAATTATTTTTTAAGAAAAAAATGAAAATTAATATTTAATAAAATTACTAAGTGATTTATTCGTATCATTAGGACAAGAAAACTAAATATTTTTTATTTTTGAAAAGGTCAAATTTCATAAAAAAAAATATTGAATTTGACTTTTTTTTTAAATAATTATATTATTTATTTTTTTAATTTTTAAATATAAATATTTTTAATTTTATATTAAATGTAGTCTCAAGAGAAATTTAATTTGGTTTTATAGTTATGTGACATTTTAAATCTTTTTTTTTTAATTTGACACTATTAATATGTATTAATATGTATATCTGATATATATTTTTTTAAATTAATATCATTTTTTAAAATAGTGTGATAGTAGTTAAAAAATATATAGATCTACGTATAACTAGATATTAAATAGTTTTGAGTTTGTAAAAATATAAATATGTATACTCAAAACTAGTTGTATATTAGCTAAATTTATGCGGATATAACTATATCAATACATACATATTTTCAGTATAAGAGTCGTCTAAATAAAAAAAAAATTTAAAGTACCAAGTTACTACCAAATCAAGATAAATTTTTTCAATGCTATATTTGATATAAAATTAAAAATATATATATTTAATGGTTAAAAAATAAAAAAAATATAATTATTTTCATTGAAAAATAAAAGTTTAAAATTTTTTTATGAAAATTGTTCCATTAAAATTTACAAATTATAAATTTATAATTGATAACTCTGAACATTCCAAACAAGGCGAACTTGCAAAATAAAGAATCAAATTATAATTTTCAATCAAATCATGCGTCCAGCGAGTAACAAGTTAGAAATAGTACCAAAATTTATCATTGATATAAAATGATACCAATTCTTTAATTTGTTATAAATTGATATTAAAATTTTTAAAATTATTATAATGTGACGTCTGAAATCACTTTTTGATATTGAAATGTATAGGTGGCATGTATACATTTCATGAATTTTCACATCAATATTTTCATCAAAATTTTTTTTAAAATGACTATAATGAATATTTTCTAAATTGTGACTGAATATTACAATAGATTCGGATTTTGTGAGTATCCGCATATATCCGAACACATTTAAATCTAAATGGATAACTTTATTAGGGTTTTAGAATAATTTGTATAGTGAAATTACTACCTGTCATGGTTCAGTTTGGGTACAAGTAAACTGCCTAAGGTACCCGCTACCCGAACATGATTATAATATAATTATATATAATATATATGCTATAAAAAATTTCAGACACTGGAATGTACATGTAGCATGTACATCACATGAATTTCTATTTCTGCATTTCTATTAAAAAAATTTCAAAAAATTATTATAATGAATATTTTATAAGATGTGACTAGGAATTTTAATGGGTTCAAATTTCAATGGTATTTGCGTGTATCTAAACTCTTTTAAATTTGAATGGATAATTATATTAAAGTTTTGGAATACATTTAGATAGTAAAATTACTAAAAGAAATATCTAAACTCTTTTAAATCTGAATGAATAATTATATTAAGGTTTTGGGATATATTTAGAGAGTAAAATTACTAAAATAAAATAGAGAAGTGGGATTTGAACCCCTATCCCTTTGAGTGATAAATTATATGTTACCCACTAAACCAACACTTGTCTTATACTCAATTTATTAATATATATTAAAATAAGTATTAATAACTCTAAAACGAAAACTCTTGCTGCCATTACACTCATTTTATTTCTGCACCCTCCTCACAAATCACATAGTCACAACCCTTCCCTTAACACATCATCAAAGAAGCAACCACCATTTCTGGAAGAAAAAGCATTAGTGTTGCCGGGAGGAGAAGCATTCACCTGATTTCAGTCAATTTCTTGCTGCATTCACCTGATTTTAGTCAATTTCTCCTTGTCGTTTAAGGCTATACATCCTCTCTTCCGCCATCTTTGATGATTTCAGTCAATTTCTGCCGTTGGGGCTAGGATTCCAGCTCAAATTTTTCTTTTTCTTCTTCCTTCATTACGTAACTGACAAGCTGTTGATTGATATGTTTGGTTCTGGATTTTTTTAATTTGGATTTGCTATCTATTATTCTTTATCTCAATTAGGAAAAGTGTTATTATGAAATTTTCTTTTCTAGTAAAATAAATCATTACAATATTAAAGTTGTTAGTCCCTATTGTTTTGTAAATTTTGAGACTAACTTAAGAAATAAGAATATAAATCATTAGGATATATATTGTTAGTCCAAATTCTTTCTCTAGCCACTTTTTTTTTTTTTTGGCTTTTTTTTTTTCTTCTTTTAAAGTCAAAGCATGCATAAGTTATGCCGGGATATAAAGGTTACTTTTTGTCTTCAATTGTATGTTAATATGAGACTTTGAAATGATATGTAGGGATCCATATATTTTTGGCTAAGAATATGCTAATGAATTAAGTAGCATATGATAAAGTGATATAATTAATTAAAAGTGTGGAAAAGGGATATTAATAATGAAATGAAGAGTATCCAAGATAGCATCTACTCCATATCAGGCGGCTTTTATACTAGGGAGGAGTATCCAAGATAACATCTTAGTGGCACATGAAGCTGTACATGATCTAAATTGTAAAAAGACATATAGTATGGGCTTCATGGCTATTAAGGTTGACATATTGAAAGCTTATGATGGAATAGCTTGGCAATTTTTCTTCTATGTTTTGAAGAAACAAGTTTCGATGATAAGTAGATAAAATGGGTAGAGAAGTGTGTTACCACAATCAAATATTTGATAAAAATTAACGGAGTTCCATTAAAATTCTTTTATCCGGAAAGGGGTTTAAAGCAAGGAGACCTTTTATCCCCTTATTTGTTTATACTTGTTTCATATGTGCTTTCAAGATTATTGATCTCAAGGTTTGAAAAAGGATTGCTGCAAGGGTATAAGATCAAGAGACATTGTCTAACGCTTACTCATGTTTTATTTGCGGATGACACGATGTTGTTTGGAGCAGCAACAAGAAAATAGGCGAAATAGATTACACAAGTTCTTAGGTGGTATGAAGAAGCTTCAGGGCAAAAAGTGAATTGTCTAAAATCAGAAGTGCACTTTAGCAAAAATACTTCAGAAGTCACAAAGAAACGGATCACTCATTTTTTGGATATCAAAGAATCAAGTTCGTTGTCTAAGTACCTGGGTGTGCCTATGGCTTGGGGTAGAACGAAGACAAAATTATGTGAAATCTTATTGTAGACAGCTCAACAAAAGATGCAGGGGGTGGAAGTTAAAGCTACTCCCACAAGAATGAAAGGAAGTTCTAATAAAGTCAGTGATGCAAGCTCTTCCAACATATATTATAGCAGTGTTCAAGTTACCTATAAAAATTATCACAAAGATGGAAAGCTTGGTAAGAGAATTCTGGTGGAGTAATTCGAAGGAAACTAAATGTATCTGCTAGGTTAAATGGAGTAACTTAACTTTGAACAAAGGTGATAGAGGGATGGGTTTCAAGGAGTTAGATCTTTTCAATACAGCAATGCTCACAAAACAATGTTGGAGACTAATCATGGATCGTGATCTTAGTGGGCTTATTTTATAAGGGGTATCTATTTTCCACATACTGACTTTTTAAGAGCCAAAAAAGGAAATAGGTCATCATGGGGTTGGAACAACTAGCTTATGGGGAAAGATTTGCATCCAAAGGGGATAAGGTGGAACGTGGTTTCTGGTAATCAAGTATTAATTTGGGAAGATGCTTGGACTTCAAATTTATTGGATTACAAAGTCCAATAAGTCAGACCAGTAGGTGTGCAACATATGGTACTTACTAATCTATTTGAACAAAACCAATGAGGGTGGAATAGAGAGTTACTAATGACTCTTTTTAATCCAAAGAAAGTAGAAGCCATTGAAAGTATCAATGTGGACAGGCATAGAGGCAGTGACCAAAGAATATGGCATCATGAAAAGTCTGGCCTCTATTCAGTCAAATTGAGTTACAAAGTTTTAAAGTAAGAGAAAGAAATTGAACAAAGCAGGTTAGTGCCATCTAGTTCTCTTCAAAAATCTCAAGCTTTTTGGAAAAGTATATGGAAGTTGTGAGTGCCTATGAAAGTCAAGATGTTTATTTGGAGATGTGTTAAGAATGCCTTAGCAACTAAAGCAAACTTAGTTCAAAAAGGCATTGGTATAGATGTTATTTGTTTTTGTTGCGGTAAAGAGGTTGAATCTCTTGAGCATATGTTATTTTTTTTTGTAATAAAGCATGTAACACCCTCTCATATAACTAGAGTAAATCCAATTATATGAGGATAAATCCAATTATATGAGGAAATGTTACCCATCTTTACCAAAAATCGATAATTTAAAAACTGTTTTGCACCATGGCCATGATGACTTAAATTTTAAAACCTAAACACATGTATGAAAATGAAATAAAAACGTAAAATTTACATCCATAAAACTCCTTGAGCACTAATTGGCTCAGGATAATAAAAGTCTTTCTCTTTATAAAAAAAATTTAGTTACAAATCAAATAAATCTTTTACACATGAAAACCACAAAACCAATTCATGCATGTATCATCATTTCTCTAGTGTCAGCTTGACCTTTTGTAACGCCCATAATTTAGGGTTTAGAATTTATATGAACCGCAAAGGATATTATGGTCAATTCTGGCATATCTTCTATATAGGTGGACAGAGTCTAATCCCACTCGGGAATGGCTGGATTGGGGTCGGGAAAGGTATCCCACTCGCAATACTAATTTCCAATAGGGACTCGCCTCTGCTCTACATGCTATAAATATACATTTTTGCACCGTTTTCCTCACCTATCAGAAACCTAGCCACCCTCTAAACACCTAGACCCTGCAAAAGCATTCCCTGTCATTCTCCTTTGCCTCCCCCTTGATCTAACATAAGAAAACACATTTAGATTGGGTTTATCAAAGATTTAATTAGGGTTTTTGGTGTTTTTCATCAAGAACATAAGCTAGCTGCCAAACAATCCTTGAAATTGAATCGTTCATCTCTGTTCTTGATTTTTAGAGGTGATTCAGTAAGTATCTCATTCTTCTAACACTCTTAAATTTGGATTAATGGATTATTGTCATAAAAGTTAGTTTCCCAATTTTCTCAGTATGGTTCCTTAAGAACAGTTTGTTTAGAACGGTTTATAAGCCTTGGCTTGTATGTTTGGTGCTAGGGAACGGTGCAAAAGGTAGGAACGAACATCAAAATGTGAGGGATATGATAGAGTGAGTTTTTGGTTCCATTGTTAGAGGTTTATACATATAATCATGCTTATTCACTTTCTGGTTGCATGTTTATTAGTGCTTAGGTATTTTGGATATATTGTCTCTGTTAAATGCCATGAATCTTGATTTGAATGGTTTGAAAATGACAGCATGGATTATAGACAAGAATTATTTATGAATTTCATAGTTAAGTCGATATTCAATGAATTAAATGGATTGTGGCATGTTCATGATGACAAAATGGTATGTTTGAATGATATATGATATTCTAGAATTGGGACTAAAATTTTCATTGCTAATATCGGGCATTTCCCAGTCAGGACTCACACGACCCCAGGCCTATACAGGCCCGCGATGGGCAAAGCCAGCAGCACCAACGCCGCAATGGCACACCGTATCGTGCTAAGGTACAAACATACTTATATGCTACTGTAAGATGTTGAACATGATAAGATGAAATACACATGCCTTGTCTACCATGAAATAATATATGTTAATGTAGTTTGATAAGGTAATAATGATATTATGCCCTAGGTGCTATGGCATGACATGAGATAAATGGACATGTATATGATGATGCATGGATTATGGTGTGATATGAATGATAATATGTTACAATGTTAAGTTGTTATGCGATATCACAGAAATGCTAACTTAACCATGGAATATGGCTCATGCAATTATAAAGGAAAAAGACTTAAATGCCCTTACTCGTACTAGGACTGACTATAGGATAGATGACATGCCTTTCAGGGCAGTTACGGTACCGCAAGATTATTCATATGTTTATTTCCAGGCAAGGTGGCTACAGCTCCGAGAGCGACCTTGACTCATTATGCTAGCAATTACTTATTTTTCAATCAAGTTAGCTTTAGCTCCGAGAGCGCACTTGACTCAGATATAGATTTAGACAATCATGGTTAGGTGGGTAGGGTGACTTCAGCTCCGAAAGCACACCTATTCATGATCCATATCTAATAGTCTAGTACAGAGTAATTGGGCAAATTAATTAGATAATCGGAAAACATGAAAATTATTTTACAATGAATATGATTACAGGAAATGGCTTTTGCTTACCAGGTATGCTACTGTTATTATTTAATGGATTAATTAGTATGATCACATGGCTATGATTAACATGAACTGAAATATGAACAGTTGAGTTATACCATGAATTATATGAATTGACATTCTACGACATGTATGATAAAATTTATATGATTATATGTACCACTAAGCTTGGATAGCTTAGTGTGTGGATTTCCTGCACGCAGGTCTGGAGCCTTAGGAAAAGTTGACACAGAGAAACCGAGCCAGTCAGAGCATCCAAATTCAGAGTCAGCTCATATTTTATGCATCTTACTTTATTCATACATTTTGGGATAATGGACATTTGTTTTAATAAGGATTGTTGCATTATGAACTTATGGTTTTAAGATCTTATATGATTGTTTCATTTTGGACGTGTGTAGCCCTGATTACAAACTTATTGATTACATATTACTTAATAAACATAAATGTATGATAATTATTTATATGGTTACATATTGCTATGGATTATCAAATGAATGATATCATAATATGTTCAAATGGTAAGGACTAAGAAGGGAATAATGGTTAAAGGATCAGTAACATGTATGTGGTAGCACTTGTATAGCGGTTTGGTATTCTATATAGTAGGGTATTACACCTTTAACTCTTTGGACTCTGTCTTTTGTCAACTGGTACAAAATCTCTTAATCTGCACTTAAGAAACACTCACATGCTAAGCAAATCATGCTTAGTGGTACAATTGTATGGCATCCACAAGCATATGCAAAACAAAGCATACCAAGAATTTCTTGATACAACATGCCAAGAAAGGCACAACTATATGCAAAAACATATATCCAATGCCCAAAAATGAATATCTCATGAGTCAACTTAGTTCCCATAATAAGAATCATAGCATGTATACAAATACGACATGCACCTCTTCCATTATACCATAAAGTTCAATTTTAATCACATATTCAAGCTATCGTGTCATGCCATTCTTATTTATAGCTATCACATTTCATATCATATAACCTACATGATTATTTCACTGTTTAATTAAAACATGAATTGCAATGAATAATGCATCTTCATTCATATTTACACATATATACATATATGATCACATAAGCATGTGATGTTAGCTCAATTGTTCTCATATCTCAACATTAATAATATAGGCACGCATTTTAATCATATATATTGCCTAACACTTTATTGTTCTTTTGCATAAAACTCATCTTGGAATTGTCTCATATTTACCATTGAAATGTTGTCATGATTAACTTGCTCATATACTCTATACTATAATGGATACGGGCACTCTACCGGCTACTCCGAGCCATCTCAGGCCCTCACTTAAGAAAAGATAATCACCTCAAGCCCTCACTTGAGTAAAAACAAAGTCTCTGAGAGTGCCACTCTAGGCATAAATCCTCAATACATGGGTCTTGTTTCCCATGATGGCCAACTTCAAGCCTATAGTGGTACCAAAGCTCCCTCAATGGCATGACATCTATCATAGCTCTAATCCTAGTTAGAGTAATTGGGCATTGTCTTCCTCACAGTCTCAATAACACATTTGTCAACCTCATCATGTAACTCACATTAACAAATCTCATCTCATGATTTCACATCACAAGTCTCATTTATTTCTCAATTATGCTCATTATATCACATCATAGCATAACTCAACACATATCACACGATTTGTATCAACCATCTCATCATTTGATTTACATTAACATTTTTATATCTTCTCAAACAAACTCAATTTATTGATATCATGGTATAGCTCAATTTAGAATATTAACACAAGATTTCAACACATAACTACAAGACTCAATGTCCAACTCATACTCATGCCAAACATATCTTACCCAAATCACATGCAACCTATGGTTCAGCCAAGTGGAACCAACTTACAACATACACATTCACCCATAATTTATGCCACATATTAAAGATTCATCATCTTTAACTTCCAAATTCATCAATCAAAACTCATAGGTTCATCATTTAATACTTATAGGTTCATCATAATTAACTCATGCACCCAAAAAACATTAAACATCCAAATGAACCCAAATGTAGGTATGTACAAACAAGTCTTTATTATTCTCATCAAAATGCAATAACAAAACTTCTCATTGTAAGATCACAACATTTACTCTTTTTATCTCTATATTATCATTAATTCCTACATTAATTATTCTAAGAGTATTAAACAGGCCAAAAGAAATCATCCACATTTATTTTACTTAATTATGTCTATTTAATAAACAATTCTTTAGTATAATCATGTATCCACATTTCATAAGATCTAGTTCATTCATAATATTCAACCTAACACATAATTAACATCCAAAAACACACAAGGCATCAAGCACACAATTGAGATTTGAAGGTCCACATGCATAGACCTTATCTAACATGGCGACTTCTGCAGCATCTAGCTTTAACCAAGCTAATTCTCTCCTTTTGAAATAATTTCTCCATTCTGTTGTGAGCCTAATTTGAAAGTACAATCGATCAATACAATGCTAGAATACTTATTCTCAATATATTTTAAACTAATAACTAGAGTTTCTCTTAGGTAGTAGTGTGACATTTTATGACTGTTCATCCTATAAATTCTTTTATACTTGTCCAATTTATATGATTTTTATTTCTAATTAAAGTTAACAAATAATACTATAACATATTATAATTTCAGCTCATTTGGAGCATTATAATTTTTGGTGTAATTTCAAATGTTATGCTTTCTACCCCTGGACAGTTTTGAAATACAATTTTTAAAAATTCATATCTTACAACATGTAGAATATATTATTGTGAAACTTTTCATGCATTTAAAACCAGAAATATGAAACATTTGTCTTGTTTACCATGTCCCTCAATTATGCTTTTATGGTCCTTAAATGTTAGGGAATATATGACTAGCCCAGCTCAGGGTGTCAAATAGACCATTCCTACTTGTTATAACTCATAAATTACACAACATATTGAGGTAAAACTTTTACAGAGATTTATATAAGACATAGAAACTAAATTTTTTATGTTTTGTACTTTGATAAATTCGGTCCAAAAATAGCTAAAAAATAAGGACCAAGCAGCTGGAGAAACACTAATACACAGGAAATAGTACTGATCAAAGGAACAACCATGATTATTTTCACAATAATTCAACATACATAATGTATATATATATAGTTTGGTACACAAATAGAGAACATATAGATCTACAAATTTGATGCTTTAAGATTCTTCTAGTTTGACCTTTAACAAGGTGAAAATAGGTGAAAACCATAGTAAATCTGTGGGAGTACCAATTGGAACCCATCCCACTTCTTTGAAGATATCTCTTTTTATATACCAAATCATTCAAAAATTATTTTATAAACCTATAAATAAGATATAAATCTACAACTTTCATGTTTGGAACTTCTTAAAATTCTTCTCCTAAGACTACGAAAATAAAGCCCAAATTTCTGCTATGGAAACATAATTCTAAAAAGAGATATTGCTAGTAGCAGCACAATCTATCAACCCTTAATTCATTTTTAACAATTCAAGAGAGATTAAACTAATTTATCGATGATCAAAATGATTGATCTGGGACTAGAACTATGAGAGAAATTGAAGAAATGAAATTGAGGAGAAGAAGATAAGTAATGGGAGAAAAATGAGCTAATTGCCATTAAATATCCACTTTTCACTTTTACATGACTCTTTCCTGTTCACAATTTTTTTTTTGTCCTTTTCTCTTCTTTGTCCATTCTTTCTTTTTTTCTTAATTATTATTATTGTTGTTAATTTGACTAATCAATACCATTATATAGTTTATTCACTATTGTTGCTAATTTGACTAATCAACACCATTATACAATTTATTCACTTAGTTCCTTTTTAACTAAATTGAGTATATCAATCAATTCTATTTATTTTAATTTCTACATAAATTATTTATACGTTTATTCTAATTAAGCCCTAATTAACGAGCATTACAAAGCCATATTTATCTGGTTTGCTAGTGGCTTAGGATATTGTCCTAGTGAAAGAGGTTTCAAATCTTTCGATGATTGGTGGTTAGTTATGATTGAAACCTTCAAAGAAAAAAAAAAGGAGCTAATTCTAGATAAGGTTGCAATTTTATGTTAGTGTATATAGAAGGATAGAAATAGAAGAGTTATATAGGGGAAGGAAGAATAGCCAAAAGAAGTTGTGTAGAAAGCGTGGAAGTATTAGCTAGAATGGCTTCATATTAACAACAATGTGAATACTGCAAATAAAGAGATGTTGGAATCGATTAGTTGGCATGTTCTAGAACTGGGTTGCTTAAAGATTAATTGTGATGCCTCTTATGTTCAGAATGAAAGAAGAGCTCAATTGGCATTTGTTTATAGAAATGATCGAGTAGATTTTATGCATGCTACAACAAAGAAGATTAAATGTAGATCATGCTTGGTTGCTAAGGCTTTAGCTTTAAGGGAAGTAATCAAATTTGTTGCATATAGGAGTTTACACTTTGTTATGTTTGAGTCCGATGCTTCAATGGTGATAGAGTCTGTTATCAACCACAGTAATGATATTCCTGGGAGATCAATGCCACTATAGAAGAGATATATGTTTTATCTAGTAGATTACATGATTGGTCTTTTGTACATATTGTTCTTTCAACTAATAGAGTAGTTGATTGGATTTCAAAGAATGAGTTTATGTTGTGCTGTGGGGCTAATTTTATGTCTTTACCTTTTGAGTTATATAATCTTATTTTTTTCAAATGTATCTTCTTCTTATTAGTAATAAACTCAGTTCATTTTTTACCATAAAAAAAAAATGAAATGAAGGGAGGTTGCTTCTATGATTAGTTGTATAGGTGATATAATATTTATAGGTTTTTTGCTTTTAAGATCTAAGAGAAAGTTCAAATTGCATAAACACAATTGAAGAAGATGATGATTGATAAGTTTTACAATTTTGAAAATGGGTATGTATTTTTGTGGTTAAATTTTCGTATTGTGCAATTTATTATATCATAATTTATTTAATGTAGCTTTTTTTTGGGTATTTTTATAGGTTGATGAAAGTCAAATATGGTTAAAGTTGAAGTTTTTTTTTTTTGTATTTTTGTTGTTATCTTTGAACAATTTAATAAATTATTTAATTTGGGGTTTATTGGATTGATTTATATTTTATTTTGTACTAAATTTTATGGTGAATTAATTGTATTTTAATTGTTAAGTTAATTTTAATTTTTTAATGACAAATGGATATTTAAGCGGGTTCAGGTAGTAATCGTATAAGATTAATCAGATCTAGGATGAATATATGTATTAGTAGTATAATGTTAATCGAGTTTGGGACGAGTTCGGGTAGTTTCATATATAAACAAGTTTGAGAACGAGTAGGGTATTTTTCGTAGGTACTCTATCCGTTGTCATCCCTAACTGTGACTCATCAATTTTACACAATATATCAACTCACTTAAATGCATAGTCATTTTCAGATATTCTTTTTTGTTGGTGGAAATGCAGATATGAAAGCTCATTGTGATATGGCATGCAACTATACATTCCGATGTTGGGAAGTGATTCCAAGTACCATATTCCAACAATTTTAGAAGTTTTGGTATCAATCTATAGTCATGGTCTAATATTAAAAGAGACCTCTCATAAGATGTATAAAGATTGATGAGTTTGGTAACTAAGAGGCATGAATATGTTTTCATAAAAGGTTAGAGGAAACTTATCACTATAGAAACCAACTCTTCACCCATTAGTACAATAACTTTCTCCTTTTTTTGACCTCACTCTACTGTCATGGAAGTAAATTAAATTTTCTTTATGAACTTCAGTATATCCTAGATGAGTAGAAACCCCTATTACTAAGATTCCTTTTCTCAATCCCTATGATGCATATAACCATGCAAAATCCACTTGGACAACTAATATTAAGTCACTTGTTCGTAGATCTCCAAAGACTATGAAAGATTATGTACAATCTCTCATCTTTTGATCATTGCGCGATCAAAGCAATAAGGGAAGAATAATATGATGGGTTTTGAGCATGTATCACATACATGTTACTCAGCGGAAAATAAAATTTTTCAAAACTCGAATCAAAGGATTATATATGTGCCAATTAAAACTAATTTAACTAAAGAAAATTCAGAATTTATACCTTTATAATTTCTTGATTTTCTTCAACTTCTCACCTTATTGGGCTGTAGCAAACCACAACAATCCAATCTAGGATTATTTCTAACAATATCCACGTGAAGAAGAAAGAATAAAACCACTAGGGAGATGGCTTGATCACACCACAAAATGCTAGTAATGTTGTGTGCTCCTTTGAGAGAAAAATTAACCTTTTAATTTTTCTTCTCCCAATAATTTTTTCTTGT
>CATIWF010156747.1:0-10057 GCA_949630135.1 Balakata baccata
AATTTCACTTACCACTGATTAAACAAGCTTGATTTGTGGCTGGATTTGAGAGAAAATGGAAGAGAAATGGAGGAGAAGAGGAAGAAGATAAGGGGAGGCAGAAATGGGGCAGTTGTGCCCTATTTATGCTCCCGAAAAAAAATCTGTCCCACCCCTTTTTTTTTTAAAAAAAAATACTATTATTATTATTATTATTATTATTATTATTATTATTTTACTAAACAACTCAATTTAACAATCTACTCACTTAATTCTATTTTAACTAAATAACTACATCAACGAATTTTTACGTATTAATAATTTTAATTGAGCAACTTATTATTTATATTTTTCACTCGAAATAATATTTATACTCATTAACCCTAACTAGCAAACGTTACACAGTTGATGTTACTTTATATAAGATATGAAATAACATAAAGCCTATTCTTTTATACATAAAAGATTAGGATTGTCTGACTTATGAAGTGGACAATGTTAGACTAGCTAGAAGCTAAGCCTAACCAAGTGTCTGTTTATAGGATATTCAAAAGAATCATTTGGATATCACTATTGGAACAAAAGTTATTTGTTTCAAAGTATGCTATCTTTTAAGAGAAATGGTTTCTTCTAAAAGAAAATAGTGGGGGCAAGATTAAACTTGAAGAACTTCAAGATGCTTAAAGAAGACACGAATCAACTAATAAAACCCATATCTATTATTCATATAGATGAAGTAATAGTAAGGTCTTATGAAACATAAGATCTTCATACTACTTAATGCCATTGCAACTCATCAAGATAAGATTTGGCAAATGGATGTGAAGACAATTTTCCATAGTGGAAATCTGACCTAAGATGTGCATGCGACATAACCTTAGGGTTCACATCCAATGATGGCAAAGAAAGATGCAAATTGCAAAAATCCATTTATAGATTGATCCAAGCATCTAAGAGTTAGAATATCCAAATTGATAAGACAATCAAAGAGTTTGTTTTCTCATAAAATATGGATGAACCTTGTGTTTACAAGAAAGTTAGTAGGAGTGTTGTCACATTCCTAACATTTTATGTATATGACATACTACTTGTAGGAAACGATGTCTAAGTTCATAAATCGGCCAATGTGAAACTCTTATAGAATTTCTCCAATGAAAGATTTTAAAAGTGGCCCATAAGTTGGGATTAAGATCTTTAAAGATTTAAAAGGTTACTTGATCTTTCTTAGTCTACATGACAATGATGTTAAAGAAGGGTTTAACATGGGATAGTTGAAAAGAGAATTTATTCTTATAACCGATAGGATTACCCTTTCAAAGTGTATGTGCCCTAAAGACATAAGACAAATGAACTAGCATGGATGGAATTCCATATGCTTTGGCTATTGGATCCATCATATGTGTTATGTACTAGGCCCGATGTATCTTAAGCTCTGAGTGCCATGAACGGATATCAATTTGATCCCCTGAAGGTCTTTGGGTGACTATCAAGAACATTCTTAAAGACTTGAGAAGAGTTAAGGATGCATTCTTTATTAGTGGAGATAATATGCTTAAGGTAAGTAGGTTTATGGATGTTAGCATCCAGACTATAAGTTCACATTGAATGGTTGTGTAGTGAGTTGGAAGAGTTCCAAATAAAGGATGACTATGGATTTCACAACTAAAAGTACATTGCAGCTTCCAATGTAGCTAAGGAAGCAGTTTAGATAAGGAAATTCATCATAAAGTTAAAAGTGGTTCCTAGCATTGTTAGTTCGATTTGATTGGAATAGCAATAGAGCCATTGTATATGCAAATAGGGCCACGGTCTCGTCAAAGATCTAAACATGTTCTAATACATAACCATAATAAGATTATTGGTAAATGTGATGTAGTAATAGAAAAGGTTTCCCTTTGATCAAAACACAATTGATTGGCTTATAAAGCCATATCTCTAAAAGGATTATGAGAGTTATATCCTCGCCTATAATGTAATGTACAAAGGCGATTGGCTTTAGTGCAAGTAGGAGATTGTTAGAGAGGTGCCCTAAAGGCTATCACCTTAGGAACTTAATGTACATATACATATAGGCATTCTTGGATTATATTAGTCTTCATGCATATATGAATTGATATAGATCTTAAACCAAATGATGTAGTCCATGATATATAACACAACATGAAGGAAATTATGATGAGATCATTATGGTGAGATTCCTATCATATGTAAATATGTTTATATCAAAATTAAACCTAGTCATAGGATTAACAAAATGGGATATTGATTGTTAATCCGGATAGACTAGCATATGTTATACTTCTTGATTGGATCAAGTAGTTGATCTCATAAACTATAGATATGAGATGTTTAAAGTTATCATGTGGATGCTTACTAAGTGTAGCCAAGTACATTAGATGACCTACCATGAGACAATCACATGGATTATCTATTCATATGTTAGTGATAGTCTCATCATAGAAATGGTACAAGTATCCTTAGACTTGAGATGCTCAAGATTATCTTGGATACTGATTCTATACTTTGACTCTATTCCTTATTACCTCTGAGAGGTCGCTCTTAGGGAGGTGAATAGGTATAGCTTGAGGTATTCAAAGGTAATTGAGTAGCCAATAAGGGATTCACCACTCTTGATAGAAGGAGAGTATATATGTGGTCTCTTGTGAAGAGTATTACTCAGAAATCCTTGCACAAGGTGGACATATCTTGAAAATGGTCTTCAAGGACATATCTTATTAGAGTAATGAGTCTCATGGACAAACATCACTTGGACTAGATGTGACATAGTCAGTCTAGCAGGAGTTAACACATTATCCATACTCTGAACCAAGTGTGGTATAGTGGGGTGAAAGGATAAATTGCACAGATAATTGTTCTATGGAAGGGTTCAAGTCAGACCACTGACCTTTCCGGTCAATTGGGGGTCATGATATGTGACTAGACACTGCTCTTGACTTACTCAATAGTATATGATAAACTGAGTGGCCAACATAATCAGGAACCTATTGGGTCACACGCATAGAAGAGTATAATGAAAGAGTAAAATGGGCCTTGAATTTGATCCAAGTTTAAGAGAGAAAATTTGGATTTGATGGTTTTGCAAATATGGAAAAGTTTTCTGGACATGAAAAAGTTTCTCGGACACGAAAGACATCGTGAGCATGAGATGCTCAATGTGAGCATTGAAGTGGGCTGGGCTAGCGGGCTAGTAGTGCACTACTAGCCTTCAGTAAGCCAGCAGGCATGTACACTACGGCCCCGAGCTATGAGCTACGGGCCCATGTTACACGTTATGGGCCTACCAGCATGTAAGCAGCGGGCCCGCTTAGCCAGCAACCTACCGATTGGGTTCTCCTTGTCCAAATTGGACTCCTTTTTATGTATCCTACTTGGAATTGGAGTCCCTATACCCTAGGGCAAATGTAATACATATAAAAGGGATTTTAAGGCCAAAAAATACAGTTGCCCATATTAGAGAAAATTAATTTAGAATTAATTATTTTCTTCTTCTTCTCTCTAGAACATTCAACCATACTAGCACCTTGGTTGTTTGTTCATCCATTGCCATAGCCGGTTTCCATCATCCTCTTCACATGGATATCGATAGAGACATTCAAGTTAGGATGTTGGTGGTTTGCTATAACCAAACAAGAGGAAACAAGGTCACAACATGGAGAAGATCAAGAATAAAACAAGGTAATCATCTTCATCTAACTAGTTTGTATATCCGATTTTAATATACATAGGATGATCCATTGGTTCTAGAATTTCTAAAATTTTAATTTTCCATTGTGCTATGCATGTGATGCATGTTAGAAACCCAATATCAGCATCACAGCCTTACTATCCTTCTTGACAGATGGCTCAGCTGTCTTGAGCATATTGATCAGCTCGAGAATAGTGGTCGAAATATGGTTCATCCTATAGTTAAGAACAAAATGCATATAACTATCGGTCAAACCACTAAGAGTTAAGTTTATACTTAATTCATGGTCCATCACAAATCCCAAGGCGGCCAACCTCTTAATACAATTATTCATCTTTAGAGCATATTGCATTGGAGATGTCCCCTCAATCATCTTGGAGCAAAAGAGCAACTTAGAGATCTCAAATCTTTTGGATCATGTTTGGTCATCAAAAAGCTCTCTAAGATGATAGACCATGGTGTTAGCATCCATAGCCTTATGCTGCTTTTGCAACTCCGATGACATAGTAGCAAGCATAATATAGCTTGCCATCTCACTATCATCGAGATGCTTCTTGTAAGCCTTCTAAACATTTTTAGAAGCATCAGTAGTAGGGGAATTAGGAAGTGGCTCATCCAAGGCATAGCCTACTTTTTTAGATTTAAGAACCATTCTCAGATTCCTAAGCTAGTCTAGGAAATTAGTTCCAGCCAACTTGCTTGTTTCCATTAAAGAACACAAATTCACATGTATAGATATGATGTTGATAATTTTAGCAACCTGGATGTAAAAGAGATCATGTTAGAGAATGTACAAGAATGCATGATATTAGGTCTTTAATAAAACGCATTATGGCACCAACTATTTTATTGTGAATCCATAGCCTCACTATGAACTCAAGAATACTTGTTTGGAAGTTCTCCTAGTAGTTCGGTATCCAATTCCAATTTAAAAAAAACCTTGAGTTAGCTCAACAAGCCTTCTTAAATCAAATCGGTAGGTATCTAATCCATACTAATTGCATCTTTAAATGCAATTGCCAAATTGTGCTACAACTAATTGATGTGTGCACAAATCATTAGGCTATCAACTCTTGATACATGTACATCTTATATACATTTACCCAACAATGCCTCAAATTTACATTGACCTTGAGTCTACTCTGTTAGAGATATGCCCAAAAGGCAATCGCCTCAGGCACTTAGTGTACATATTCATAAAGGCATTCTTTCATTATATTAGTATTCATTTGCATATGAATTGATATAGATCATAGACTGATTATTGAAAGTCCATGATATGAAATATAGCACGAAGGAAATCATGATAGGATCATGATAATGAGATTCCTATCATGTATAATTATGTTAGTATCTAAATTAACCCAAGTCATAGGATCAGCAAGATGGAACATTGTTGATCCGGAAAGACTAGCACATGTTATACTCCTTGATTGGATGAAGTAGTAGATCTCATAATCTGTGAACATGAGATGTTCAAAGTTAACATGTGGATGCTTGCTAAGAGTAATCATGTACATTGGATGACTTGTTATGAGACGATCATATGGATTATCCATTCAAATGTCAATGATAGTCTCATCACAACAATGGGGCAAGTATCTCAAACTTGAGGTACTCAAGGATATCTTGGATACTGATTCTGTGCTTTGACTCCATTCCTTGTTGCTTTATAGAGGTCGCTCATAGGGTGGTGATTGGGTGCAGCTTGAGGTATTTGAAGGTAATTGGATAGCCAATAGAGGATTCACTGCTCCTGATAGAGGGAGAGTATACCCACGGCCTCTTATTGGGATCATTACTTGGGAATCTCTAGCCAGAGTGGAACTATCATGAAGATGGTCGTTAGTGACATGTCTAATTGAGTATTGAGTCTTAGTGACAAGATCTAAAATCACTTAGGCTAGGTGTGACGTAGTCAGTCTAGCGGGTGCTGACACATAGTCCATGCTCTGAACTAAGTGGGGTATAGGATGATGAAAGGACTAATTGCACATATTGTTGTCTATGGAAAGGTTCATAGTCAAACCACTGACTTTCCAGTCAATTGGGGATCATGATGTGTTGCTAGATACTGCTCATGGTTTGCTTAAATTATTTGATAATTTAAGTGGCCAACATAACCGAGAACCTAATGGGTCACACGCTTTGGAGATGTAAAGAATGATTAAAATGGCTTTGGATGAGATCCAAAATATGAGAAAATTATTTTGAGTCCGTTCGCTATAAGATCGTGGAGAAAAATCTCTCGGGGGTTGACGAGACAGTATTGGCCCGTGCGGACCCACTAGCCGATTGGCTTGCCAGTGCGAACTCACTACCCGATTAGCAGGCCAGCTGGGCCTACCTAGAAGGCCCAGGCGGGCTGCTGCGCACGCTATGTCACGGGCTTGGTCTTTTCTTCCAACGACCGTGCAGCACTAGCTAACTTCCACCCAATCATAAGCTAGTCAACCTCCTCGAATGCTAGAAAATGCTAGCAAATTAAGTAAAGATGCTAAGAACTTTGAAAGGCAAAGAACTTGGAAACTTGGAGAATGCTTTTGTATTACTCAAAGAAAGCTTTACAACTTATGTGTTTACAAATGAGTTGTCAAGAGGTATTTATAGGCCTCCACCTCCTCAATGAACGGTTAGGATCAATTGGATCCAACGATCCCTATATTGCATCTAGAATTCTCTACATACTTCTACCATTTACAAGAATTATGTACATATGTCTACCATGGTCTAGAATAATCTACAAGTGTGTAGAATGCCCTACATAACTCTAGAATATGGTGGAGAAGTCTAGAAAATTTGTTTGAACCTCCGCAGTGCATGACATTCTCCCTCACTCAATATGGCGACGTCCTCATCGCGTCCCTCTCATAGGCCTCGATTACCTCCTTGTTGGCCCAAACGTTGAGCTCATGCTCCTAACTTGATTCACTAAATAGCAACCCCTTCCATTTGACAAAGTATTCAACATGGCTCGGATGGGTTCCATGCCTCAGGATCACTCGATGTGCCAAAATTTCCTCGGCCTCACATTCGGGGGTTGTAGTGATGGCTGTAGGCGCTCTCTTTGACTGGCTTCGGCTTGGTTCCTCCTTGTCGGCATGAAATGGCTTTAGAAAGCCCACATGGAACACCAGACGCATCTCTAAATGTGAAGGCAAAGTTAAGCGATATGCCAACTTGCCAATACGCTTTTCCACAGGAAAGGGGCCTTCGTAGCGCCTAACTAAACCTTTGTGCATATTGGCAAACCTTCGGCTTTAGTATGGGAGGAGCTTCACCATGACTAAGTCCCTCTCCTCAAATTCTGAGTGCCTTCTCTTCGTATCGGCCTACTTCTTCATTCTCCTTGCGGCCTTTACTAAGTAGGTACGGGCCATGTCGGACTTCTCATGCCATCATTTGGTAAACTTGAAGGCGGATGGGCTAGGACCTTTATATCCAATGGCCAATGTGTGTGGAGTCATTGGTTGCTGCCCCGTTGCTATCTCGAATGGACTAACCCATGTTGACTCACTCTTTTGCAAGTTGTATGAGAATTGGGCAATGTCCATCAATTTGGCCCAATCCTTTTGGTTGGCACTCACATAATGCCTTAAGTACAACTCCAACAAGGCATTCACCCTTTCGATTTGCCCATCGTTTTGAGGATGAAAGCTTGTGGAGAAGTTGAGCTCAAACCCCAGTAGCTTGAACAACTCTATCCAAAATCGGCCGGTGAAGCGGTATCTCTATCCCTCACAATTGTCTTCGGTATGCCCCAATACTTCACCACATGCTTGAAAAACAAATGAGCAGCATCTTCAGCGGAAAATTTTATAGGCACAGGGATGAACACCCCATACTTGCTAAATCGATCCACCACTACCATGATGTTGCTATATCCTTCAGACTTGGTCTTTTCTTCCAACAACCGTGCGACACTAGCTAACTTCCATCCAATCGTAAGCTAGTTAGCCTCCTCAAATGCTAGAAAATGCTAGCAAATTGAGTAAAGATGCTAAGAACTTTGAAAGGCAAAGAACCTAAAAACTTAGAGAATGCTTTTGTATTACTCAAAGAAAGTTTTACAACCTGTGTGTTTACAAATGAGGTGCCAAGAGGTATTTATGGGCCTCCACCTCCTCAATGGACGGCTAGGATCAATTTGATCTAACGGTCCCTATCTTGCATATAGAATTCTCTACATACTACTACCATTTACAAGAATTATGTACATATGTCAACCATGTTCTAGAATAATCTACAAGTGTGTAGAATGCCCTACATAATTCTAGAATATGATGGAGAAGTCTAGAAAATTTGTTTAAACCTCCGCGGTGCATGATAACTAGCACGCTAATCACCTTAAATTCGCCAATTGGCCAATTTTTGCAAGATGACTTTTCATTTTCTTCTCTTCTCAATTTTAATCTACTTTTCTGATTTTTTTTGTACATCTAAAAGAGCCCAAAAGATATAAAATAAACAAGAAAAAAGTTTTGGAGACAACAAGAAAATTAAAGAGTTTAATTTTCTTCTCATATGAACATACACCGTTGCTAGCACTTTGAGGTTTGTTCAAGCCATCTCCCTAGTGATTTCATCCTCTCATCTTCGTATGGATATTGTTAGAGACAATCCAAGATTAGATTGTTGTGGTTTGCTACAACCCAACGTGAGAAGTTGAAAAAAAATCAAGAAATTATAAAGGTATAAATTCTGAATTTTCATTGGTTAAATTAGTTTTAATTGACACATGTATAATCCTTTGGTTTGAGTTTTGAAAATTTTTATTTTCCGCTACATAATATGTATATGATACATGCTCAAAACCCAATATTGGTATCAAAGCCAAGTTGTGCCCATTAAAATTAATTTTAATTTAAGGTGCAATTGGATTGCATGGTTTTGATCATTTTGGATCTTTCGATTTGTAAAATTGAAATTATTTTGTAAAATTTATTTTACATATTTTTCTTTCTATGATCAGATCATGAAATGATTGAGGATGATTATGTTGATTGAAAATTAGTTTGAATATTACTCAAATAATTAATTTCGAATTTATTATAAAATTGTTGAAAATTGCATAATTGATGAACATGTGATATTGTTTGAATTAATTGTTGGGGCTGTTCATTTTTTTCTTGTAATTTGATAATGAAAAAATTATTGACATATTGAGAATGTCATTAAGCCTATGAAAGTGTCTAATAATTAATTAAAAAAAATTTTAGTTAATTTTTCAAACAAACACCGAAACGGGACAGTTTTGGGTACCCAGCGAGACTATTTTGTTTGAAATTTTTTTATATGTGAATATTTCATTTCCAGCACCTTAAATTATTTTTTATGTGATTAAAAATATGTTATTTTGATGTTAGATGCATGCCAAAATTAATTTGCTCAAATTTAGATTTCCAAATTAATTCTAGACAGTAAATGGGTCGTTTTGAGCGTCTTATGTGTTAGTTCGTTTGTCTTATTAATTTTAGCTTGTGCCAAAATTATTTTGATAGACTTGAGCTGACCTCAAGATGGTTAGAATGATGATTTCAAGTTCTGGAAATTTTGGGAATTTTTGGAAATTAATTTTGAATTAATTTAAGTTGAGCAAATGGCATGTCTAGTATGATTAGAAAGTGCCATATATATTAAAATTAAATTGTTTAATTTTTGCAATCATAATAATTTGATTTTAAGGTGAATTAATTTTAAATTAATTCTGGAAATATGGAATTTAATTTAATTTGATTAATTTTTAAATTTCATATTAAAATGACATATAAAATTAAATTGACCGAAACAACAAAGTAGACAATTTTGATTCAAGTGTTGAATCCACTTTCAAATTTATAATCCAAAATTATCAGTACCTATTTTATTTTATTTTATTTTATGCATTAGAGAATGCATGCTAGGGGTGTATGGAAAGACATGATGAATGATTATAGACTTAGACCCAATATGATTGAGCATTCATGAATTTTGTTTTATGGCAAATAGGGCATGCGTGTCCCTACCTCTCTTTTCTTTCTCATGTATTTCTTTTCTCATCTTACTCCCCTCAAATGTAAATCGAGGTTTTCTATTTTTGAAATATGTAATTAGATTACAAAGGATTATAATAGAATGGAATGCAAAGGAGCAAGAAGCAAAGGAGAATGTGTCATAAACAAGAAGATTTAGAAATAGGAATTTGATTTCTATTATTGGGTTGTAATTCATGCATATACATAGGTAAGACCTAGTCAATCTCTCTTTGGCTCAAGAGATTGACTTTAGTATGTCCATAATCATGCCATATAGTTAATGTAACTATCTTTATATATCCATGTGATGAATGTATGATATATAAAAGCATGCAATAATAACATGATGAGACTAAAT